>JBAKFZ010000099.1:0-43335 GCA_037355385.1 Saccharomycopsis sp. FM-2023a
AAGTTTTTTTTTTTTGAAAATTATAAAAAAAAAATTATAATAATACAAAAATCTATTATGAAATCTTCTTCTCTTTTGAAAATCCTTTTTTGTATCAATTTTTTTAATACAATGCTAAAAAAAATAAGGTAAAATCACAAAATGAAAAAGCAAACAAAAGGTAGACTTGAAATCTTTAAAAAAATTGCAGTAAAAATAGTAAATAAATCAATAAAACAAATTGATTTTCTTTAAAATTTCCATCTTGGAATCAAAACGTTTCGTAACGAGGGATTCATTATAAATTCATTAGTTTCAAAATCAAATAATTCAGGTAAATCATTAAATTCCATATTATCAAAATTATTACTAACCAAATTATTTCGAAAATTTGGTAATTTTGTGTTTGCTTCTCTTAGCTCATCAAAAAATTCATGAGCCATTGCATCAAGAGCTCCAAGTCTAATTAATGGATTGTAATTAAGTAATTTATATAAAACTTTAATTGATAAATCACGATTATTAAAAGTTGAAAAATAATCATATGATGCTGTTTTACTAAAAACCTTGACTAATGGAGTTGGTTTAATTTGTGGAAATCTTTGTTCCATATAATCAGGATTCATTGATTTGATTTCTTGTTTTGTCGGAGTTCCTAAAATTTTAATGATTTCAACCAATTGATCAATCCCACTATCTCCAGGAAATAATGGATGACCAATTATAAGTTCTGCCATAACACAACCAACTGACCAAATATCAATTTTTGTTGTATAATTTGTAGCTCCAAAAATCAATTCTGGAGCTCTATAATACCTTGAACAAATATAACTAACATTGACTTCTGAAGGATTTAAAACTTTAGCCGAACCAAAATCACAAAGTTTCAAAACACCAGTAGTTGGATTTAATAATAAATTTTGAGGTTTAATATCTCTATGACAAATATTTTGAGAATGAATATAGTTCAAAGCACGTAACAATTGATACATATATAACTTCACTTCAAATATTGGCATATTAGTATTCCTTTGTAAATAAAAATGACTTGCTTTATAAATTGTTTCGGGAACATATTCAAGAATTAAATTTAAATATAATTCATCTTTTTCATTAGATTGATAAAAATAATATTTCAAGTCTACCACATTTCTATGATGAACAATTTTCATTATTTGTAATTCTCTATTTTTGAATCTTTTATCTTGTAAAACTCTTTTAATTGCACATAATTCATTAGTTTCTTTGATTCTTGTTTGAAAAACTACTCCAAATGATCCATGACCAATCATTTTCTTAGAATAATAAGTGATGGATTTTTGAATTCCTGAATGACCATCAACAACAGTCTCTTGAATTAGTTCTGACATTATTATTAATTATCAACAGATAAATCTCATAAAAAAAAATTATTATTATCAAAAGCGTTAGATGAAACTTAAATAACAGTCAATGATCTTTAACAATTGAAATCAAAAATCAAAATGACTATTAATAAAAGTCGATAAATTCGAGTTGAACCGCTGCAAAACTTGAGTGATTTGGTTCCTCGGGGTCTTTTCAATAAAAAATGCAAAAATCAGTATAAACCAAAAATGAATTGATTTGGTTAAGACTGGATTGAAAAGTAAATTAAGAGAGATATATTAAAATATGGGAAGAGCTAATTTGAAGAAACCTTTAATCAATTAATTTAAATTTTGGGTTGAATTTATTTTATTTGAATAACAAAGTCGAGGATAATTGATCAAAGATTAGGACACAATTATTAAATCAATATAGTTTGGTCTGTTGAAGAGGAATGAGGATACCTTTGAGAAAGAAGCAGGGAAGTCGTGATACTGGAATTAGTTTTTGTTGGAGGAGTTTGGGATTTGTTTTGATTAAAATAAAGAGGTCATTTTAATATTCTAATAATGTGGTGGTCCGGACCAGGGGTCACCCGCTGATCAAAACGTCCCACGCACGCGTGCACGCGGAAATGTGGAGACAATTTTGGATTTTATGGGGGAAAAACTAAGGCTCATGGGTAATCAAGCTATCCATCCATCACCTGACTCCAACGACTCTGGGTCACGCGTTTTTTCTTAGCAAAGCATTAGACTTGAAAACACCCAGACATTTACAAAAACATCCTAGCATCATTCTATCAACTATTCATCAGATTATCAATTAATTAATATTAAATAAAACAAAAAAACTTATATCAAAACAACATCAATGACAAAAACAAAAAACAACAAACAACAAAAAACAACAAAAACATAACTCTTTTTTTAAACCCGACTTCTAACTCTCACCAAGTCATTTACCAATGTATCAAAAGTTTCTTTATTTTCATCTTTTTCCTTTTTCTCTTCTTCTGCATCTTCTTCTGCTATAAATCCTTCATTTTCAGAATCTTCATAATCACTCAAATCACTTAAAGTATCATCTTTATTTTCTTCTTTCACATGATTTAATAATTTATGATGTTCATGATCTTCATCTAAAGTTGAATCATGCAAATTTATTCCATTTGCAAATTCTTCTTTTAATTGTTGTTGAACGTCTTTTTTCTTAAACACATCTTCTAACAGAATCCCACTTTCTTTCAATGTATCCAAAACATTAACAATTTTATTCAAATTTGAAGTATCTAATAAAGCTTGTTTGATTTCTTCTCCAGGAACATCCAATAATAAGGTTTCGCTATTTTGAGTATTTTTGATTAGTTCCGGAAAATTGACTCGATTTTGAATGGTTGATGAAGCTTTTAAAATGCTTCCTTCTTCTTGATCTAATTTTTTCAAATTCAAATTACTTCCGTTACTCCCATTTAATGATCTAATATTTGATAACGGAACTGCTTCATCATTTTCTTCATCAATTTCCCCGTCATTTACTCCATTTTCATTAGCTTCCTCTTTCTTATCAAAGTTATCAATTTTCCAATTTATAATCCCGTCATTATTTTCAATAAATTCTTTCATATATTGGGGATGTTTTAATTGTAAAGATTTTAGAATTTTATCAACCAGATTATCTGTCATACAGAATCTAATCAATGCTTCTTTACCATCATGACTTAATTTATGATTAGTTTGTAATTGTACCAATTTATCAATTGATTCGTTTAAAGTGGTCTTTATTTGTTTCAAAGTCTTTAAGAATTTAAACAATACTTCTTTCATTTTCGATTTATCTTCATTAGTGAGTTCTTCTCCTTTTTCTACTTTTTCTTCGTAATTTTGAAGGAAAGTTATTACTTCTTCAGTCAATGAACCAAGAGAAAATCCTTCTTTTGAAACAACTTCTTCTTCGTCATCTACTTCATTATTATCATTATCATCATCATCACCAAGGGTAAACTTTTTATCACCATAGATAACTCTTTCCATGTTTCTCATAGTATAAATTCCAATTCTGGCTTTAAATTTACTAGGAACAGTGTCATAATCTAATTCAATGGAAATAATTTTCGTCTTTTTGATTAATCCTAAAATTGCAACATATGATTCATTATCTAAAGGATTACCCATTAACGATAAATAATATATATTTTTGCAAGACAATAGAGCATTGCAAATTTCAATAATAGCAATGGTCAGAAAATTATTATATTCAAGATTTAATCTTGAAATTTTATTGAATAATGTTAAAAATGTGGTAAAGATATCAAGATTATCTTTAAAATAATCTGGATTCCCTGATAAATCCAAATATCTTAAATTTGGTAATTTTGATAATGCATAAACGAACCCTGAGGATTCTAATAATTCGGCATCTTTGGTAATACTATTAGAATCCTCAACAACTTCTGTTGAATTCAATGAAAAAAATTTCAAGTTACAAATTTTCTTTTCTTTTCTAACTCTTGCCATGGAGTCTAGTAATAGATGGAAACTGTTTCTATCATTATCTTTTGGATCCGTCATTCTTAAATTATTGAATCCAAGATCTAATGCTTCAATGGTTTCGGCACATTCATAAAACCAATTAGATATCACTTCCATTTGTAAATAAGTTAAATCATTATAAGCTAATCCAATTTTCACTGTATTCTTTAAACCTAACTCGAATAATTTTTTAAAAATTGTTAATTTTTCAATTTTACAACCAGTTAGTACTAATGATTCTAATCCACTTCGACAAATTAATGAAGCGGTAAATAATGACCAATCCATATCACTTCGATTATCTTTATTGCTGACCATTCTAACAATACCTGCAGCTTGGGGTTTAATTTTTGTTGATTTGGAGGTTTGTAACACCGTCAATGATTCACACATTGTAATATCTAAAGCATTTAATGATTTATTTTTAACCAAAAACCAACAAAGTAATTTCCAACCTTGTTCATCAAGACAAGTATTACGAAAACTTAATCTTTTGATATCCGTTTTATAGGTAAGAGAAGCCAATAAAATTTTTAACATTTCAAAACTAAGAGAAATCCCATCAATTACTACTGAATAAATTGGGGCAATACTGATGAAATCCCCAAATGTCACAATTTCAATCAAAGACGGATTAGGATTTTTGAATTGAATTTGAGTCAATGGCTGTGTAGAATCTTTGGGAATTTGTTTCAATGTAGATTTAATTGGTAAAATTTCTCGCAAATGACAACAACGAGTGTAAAGTTGATCAAGAGGGATTTTTTTAGACATTAATTTGTTGATACTATCAGTACTTTCTTTAGAAACTCCTTCAGTTGATAAAGTAGCCGTGGATTTATTTCGACTAATCATGGGTTTATCAATACCAATGGATTTGGCTTTATTCAATTTAGCAGTTTCCGCATCAGTTTCTCCTTCAATGGGTTTATTATCCTCATTAGCAACATGTTTATCTTCTGGTATAGATATTTTCAAGTGTCCAAATCCACCAACCACTACTCCGCCACCACCTTCTTGTAAAAGTTTTTGACGTTCTTCAGCAGTCAACTTGTGGATTAAAATGTTACCATTTTTTAAAATTTCCACTTCTCCTTTTCTAGGATGTCTAGAAGCAATTTGTTGAGGTGGGTCATTAAAAAAAACTTTTTCACTAAATGTAACTCTTTTCAATGGTGGTGGATTTTCGATGAACCCTGGAATTTCTTCCAAGTTATCAGAAGAACTAGTTAAGGAATCGGAAGATTCTTGATTTCTTTGTCCAGGAGACTGATCCGCACTTTGACGACGTTTTAATAAATTCCCGATTAATCCTGAACTTATAGGAGATGACGCAGATAAACTACTACTTTCAGATGTTTCTGGAATGCTAATCTTATTGATTCTAATCGCTGGAGGAAATGGAGCTTCAGCAGGATGGGGAGGAATTGGTCGACCAAGAACATCAACTTTGGGAGATTCAGGGATTTCATCATCTGGTTTATAAGCAGTTTCAGAATATGAATCTTCAGTATCAACTTTTGATCTAGAAAGTAGTCTCGAAAGACTGCTAGTTCTTGGTTTAGTACTAATGGGGGTAGTCATAGGAATATTAGAAGTAGATTGACTTGAATGCAAATGAGATGAAGGATCATTTTTATGTTGATAAAAATCAAGGAATTTTTCGAATCTCGGATCAAGTTCATCATCGGTATTAGTTGAATATTGAGGAGTTGAAATTGATCTTGATAGTTTATGATTGTTAATTTCAGAACTTGAAGACGAACTAAGTAAACTCGAACTTGATGGGTTCTTTGAAGAAGATGATGATTCTTTTGATGAATTTGAACCATTCAAAGGTTTTTTAACAATAACCTTTGGTTCATTTTTCTTTTTCCCAAATTTTAATGATAACTTACTAAAAAATCCATTATTGTTACTGTTTGTACCCACAGAATATGAGCGGGTACGTCGAAGAGAAGTATCATTGTTCACGACAGGAAAAGTGTTAGCAGATGATCTTGTTACTTTCTCAGAATCTTCATTTAGTTCTTTAACTGCACTGCTAGTGCTGTTGTTACTATTAATGTTGCTGTTTTCAATAATTGTCGAAGAACTGTTGATAACTAGTTTAGGACTTTCCTTATTGATTAGCTTTGGTTCAACTTGAGGTTTTGGATCAGAAATTTCGTCCGCGGAATGTCTTTTAATGTTTGAGCCTCTTAAAAACCAGTCAACCTCATGATTATTGAAATTAGTGAGTGCAGCGTTGGCATCATCTTGAAGTTTCTGTCGAAGAGTGTCTAACTCCTTGTCCGATTCTGGAGGGTTTGAGGACAGCATTATGGGAGTGCGACTGAAAAGAAGAAGAATAAAACTGTATGCTTTTGAAATTGAAGGAATTAAATTGATATTATTCTTCTAAGTTGACGGTTTTAATCCCAATTGGATTCTGTTTTATGGGACCAGAAAAAAAGGGGGGAGGGGGTGTGAGGGCACGGGACACGTCACGGGTGCCAAGCATCTTTCTTATTGAACATGAATTGAATATTTCAACTTTCTCTCAACAAATATTTATTATTGATTGAAAAGATAAAAAAATATGGATCAAGGATTAAACAGGTCTACAGACTACCACATTGTTTGTTTCAAAACCGGCCTGATCTTTTCATTTACCCAATGAAAATAACAATGCACACGGACATTCTTTGTGGCACACGGCCCAATGATGATGCAAATTTAGAAATTGAAGGAAATCCTTTAAATATCCCTACTACTCTTTTCTTTTCACTCTCTTTTAGGACCTTGTAATAAGCCATCCACTAATCATTAGCCAAGATGCTCAAAGTTTTAATCACCTTATTAACATTATTTCAATGTTTACAAGCTGCGAATATTAAAGATTATTATAATGAATTGAGAATTGAAAAAAGGTCCGCAAGTAATTACAAAGTTGAGACTTTACCAGGGCTTGATGCAATTCCCAAGGGTAAGTTACCTGAGATTTACGCGGGATATATTGATGTTGATACCAGTATAGATAAAAAATATTTTTTTGTTAGGTACAATAAGACTCAAAAAGCCAATGATAAATTGATCTTTTGGTACAATGGTGGCCCCGGTTGTTCATCTTTAGATGGAGGCTTATTAGAAAGTGGACCTTTGTTTGTTAACAGTGATGAAAAATTAGAATACAAGGCAGGAACTTGGTTGGAAAGTGCTGATTTGGTTTATGTTGATCAGCCAGCAGGAACAGGATTTAGTGTTACTAATGAATCAGATGCGGAATTAAACGATATTGCTGATGATATGTTGGTTTTTTTCCAAAATTATTTCAAAGAGTTTCCAGAAGATTTAAATAAAGATATTTATTTTGGAGGTGAAAGTTATGCTGGTCAATATATTCCTTACTTTGCGGCTAGAGTATTGACTAAAGCAAAAGATCAGTATAAATTAAAAGGACTTATTATAATTGATGGTTACATTTATCCTGATGTTCAAAATAAAGCCATTATGGAGTTTTCCAAAAATAATAATTTAATTGATGAAAAGACGTTTGATTCCGAGAAAGTACAAAAACTGTTAACTCAATGTCAAGAAGCCATTGATTCTAGAGCTAAAAAGTACTCTAAAATCTTTCAAACCTTAGAAGAAACTGGAGAATACGTTGGGAAAAATGGAGATGATAGTAATAAAGTGGAACTGGATGAGTGTAATGCCATCTTGAATGACTTATTACAAATGACCTTAGATAAATCTGCTTCTAGTGATCAACAGTGTATTAATCAATATGATTTCACTTTAAGAGATTCATATCCTGACTGTGGGATGAATTGGCCCGTTGAAGAAGCAGCCCTTGCAAAATTTTTAAACAATAAAACTACGGATGCTGATTTTAATCTTGGAAATAATCCTCCCAAATGGATTGAATGTACTGATCCACCAAGTGAAGCTTTAGTTAACCATAATTCTTATCCTGCTTTTTTCAAATTACCATTTATTTTGGAACACATCCCGGTGATGTTGATGGTAGGAACTCATGATATTATTTGTAATATTCAAGGAATGGAAGATATTGTGGATATGTTAACTTGGGGAGGGGCATCAAAACCAGGGTTTGACAATGTTGCTTTTTCAGAATATCAAGTGGAAGGGAACTCAACCATCATGGGACAAACTAAGTATCAAAGAGGATTATGGTTAAGCACTGTGTATAACGCTTCTCATATGATTCCTTATGATCATCCTGAAGCTTCTAGAGCCTTGGTGGATTTATTTTTTAAAAATCAAACTGTTCCTGATAATGGTGAAGCTCTTGTGGCTCCAAGTTATGCAGGTTATTGATTAATTTAAATCCATTTGTAGGTTCAGTTCATGCCCAACTATTTTATAAAATACTTTCATTTGAGTCTTGTAAGTTGTTCTGAGGGCTTAAATATTCAGCCCACTATTTTCGGTTATTGCAATAATATAGTGATCTGGACAACAATATATAAATGTTGAGTTTTTGATTACATAATATTTCATGCCATGATAACTAATACTTCTCCCAAGGCCTAAAACTACATTAACCGAATAATTAATCTGATCTCTGAAACCAAATCCTGGATCTTTGGTGACGGACCTTCCGCGGGGCCTTGCTCAATGTGGGGTCGTTTCCAAGATTACGGAGTCTTCACAATTTTTTAAAATTCATGACCACAAAAAAAGTAAAAAATAAGTCATGAATTTAATGACCTTTAACGTACAGATTTTTTGTTGAAATTTACGAACCAAAAGGTTTGGCAATTTCCAAGAATCTCGGAGTTGAATCTATCAAAAATTCTTGGTCAAGCAATGCAAACTGAATTATAATAGTCAAGGGATTGTGAAAAGCTTGGTAATATTTATAAATAAACATAGCATGTTTACCCCACTTTAATCTTACATCAAAGAAAGACAAATAAAAAAGATTTTCTTTAATCAACTAATTTTACTTTTTTTTTTTTTAGAATTCAAAAACGATGGTGGGTTTTACTTTTTTTGTTATTGATAAATTATCCTTTCATCAGTTTAAAATATAAAGTACAAGTCATATATTAATATCGACAACCAAATTTAAGTATCTTATGAGTTTCAGACTATTCAGCTTTCATGATAATTGAATAACTTTTGAAAAATCGATTAAATGTTCATGGAAAAGTGACGTTCGGAGTTTGTTTCGGAGTTTTTCTGATCCTAATTTACTAAATATTATAATGGTTTCGTTAACAATAAGTCTCAAATATCAAATCCGTTAAAAACAGTATTGATCAATAATTTAGAATGTGGTAGAACTGTACAGATTTTCTAAAAAATGGTGATTTGATATGATAACTTCATTTGATGTACCTACAATCAACCATTTTACTTATGATTGCAATATTTGTGTATACTAGTGTCTAAAGTACATCCAAACAAACAAAAAATAAATAATAAAATACAGTAAATTCGGCGAGTGTTTACATTTCAAAAAATTGTGATCAAATATTAGTTGCATGCAGATTGATTGCATATGGTGAACACTTATTTTTTAATATAAAAAGTCCCCTTGATTCCACGATTTATTTTCTTTGGTTAAAACAAAAATATAGCTTTAGGTTTTAATAAAATTACAATGAGTAGTTCAGAATCACTCAATAATGCTACTGAAAAAGCAAAAGCACCTTTAACTCCTGATCTTTCAGCTCAAGCCATTAAAAGTTATGCTATAACTAGATTTACCAGTTTAATTCCTCCAAAGGAAAATTTCAAAGTCCAAGAAAAATCCGATCTTTGGAATCCTTTTAAACAATTACTAACCTTGAATGCTCGTCAATGGAATCATTTCTTTGCTGGTTTTTGGTGTTGGGTAATGGATGCCTTTGGGTATTTCTCCGTTAGTACCAATGTGGCTGCTTTGGCAAAACAATTTGATGTTAATACCACAACTGTTACTTGGGGGATCACTTTAGTTCTTATGTTAAGAACCGTGGGAGCTGCTTTCTTTGGGATTTTAAGTGATAGATACGGTCGCCGTTTACCATTGGCAACCGTGATGTTTTGTTTAACGGCATTACAAATCGGTTTGGGATTTGTTCAAACTTATAAACAATTCTTAGCAGTTAGAGCTCTTTTTGGGATCTTCATGGGGGGAGCCTTTGGACCAGCTGCGGCCATTGCTTTAGAAGATTCTCCAGTTAAAGCTCATGGAATTCTTTCAGGAATTTTCCAACAAGGTTATACATTTGGATATTTATTGGTGATTTGTTTCCAAAGAGCTATTGCTGATAATAGTAGTCACGGTTGGAGAGCTTTAATGTGGTTTAGTGCTGGCCCTTCATTCTTATTTGGGATTTGGGCTTTGATGATTTCAAAAACTGATTCTTTTACTAGACATCGTGAATTAGCTCTTTTGAATCATGATGAAAGTGCTGGTTCTAGATTTGTTGGACAAGGTAAAGCCGCTTTAAAACAGTATTGGTTGGTTTGTGTTTATTTGGTGTTTTTAATGGCTGGTTTCAATTTTTCATCTCACGGATCTCAAGATCTTTATCCAACTTTACTTACTTCTCAATTAGGATTTGGTACTGATAGATCAACCGTTACTAATTGTGTGGCTAATTTAGGAGCCATTGCTGGAGGTATTGTCTTTGGTCATGCTTCCCAATATCTTGGAAGAAGACTTTGTATTATCATTTGTTGTATTGGTGGTGGAGCTTTAATTTATCCTTGGGCTTATGTTAGAAGTGATGCTATTAATGCTGGAGCCTTTTTCATGCAATTTTTCGTTCAAGGAGGTTGGGCTGTTGTACCTATTCATCTTTCTGAATTAGCTCCTCCTCAATTCCGTTCTTTTGTTTCTGGAATGGCTTACCAACTAGGTAATTTGGCTTCATCAGCTTCATCAACAATTGAATCTACCATTGGAGAAAGATTCCCGCTTTATAATGATGAAGGATTGAAAATTGATGGGAAATATGATTATGCAAAAGTTATGGCAATTTTCATGGGATGTGTGTTTGGTTACTTATTATTAATTACTCTTGTTGGTCCAGAAAATAAAGGAGCTGACCTTGCATTTAAAGATGAAGAAGAGAAAGTTTTAGAAGATGGCTCATTCCAATCAGATAAATTGGCAACCGATCATCATGATAATGATAGTGTTGTCTGATTGATGTGTATTAATGATTTTTTTCTTTTTTTGTTATTGTCATTTGCTAGTTTTGTTTTTTAATATATAATCGTTGTTTGATCGTTGTAATAACAGAAAAGTGATGTTTGAAAATGTCCTTAATTTCCTTAAGAAGATTCTCGATACTACTGTTGGACCCATCGGAGAATCTAGAGACTGGCGGCTGTCACTACCATTGGTAAAACCTTGGGTCAAACCCTATTATGCATGGATTTTAACATGCGAGGGTTTCATTATTGTAGCAAATTTCGAAAATTTTCTTTACGACCAGAAATTTGAACTCACATTTACCATCCACACCACTCTTACTCAAAACAAGATTCAAGAGCGCAGCTAAGTTTTTTTAATTAAATTACTGTCGTTTTAGGGATATATTTGATCTTTCGTAAAATCGCCGGACTGGGAAATGCAACAGTCTTTAGAACGCAATAATCCACCAGCAATATATAAACTTGTTGAATTTCTCCAATCTTTACTTAAATCATGCCTTTCTTTTTTATAAAACCGCAAACACTATCAACAAGTGCTAAGTTTATTCACTCCTTCCAAATGTTTAGTCACTTCTTTTTTATGCTCATTTTACCAGCTTTGCTTGTCCAAGCTGCTCCAACTCCAGAGAAGCTTTTCATGATTGAAGAAACTAGTTATCTAAGATTTATTTCTGGTGGTTTTAGTGGTACTGCTAATACTACAAGATATTAGGATTGTTGTCCTCCATCTTATGCTTGGAGTGGTAAATCTAGTGCCGCCCCAAATCCCGTTAATGTTTGTGATGCCTCTGGTAACAAACTTACTGGTCAAAGTTTCCAATCTGGTTGTACTGGTGGTAATGGTTACATGTGTAATAACCAACAACCTTGGGTTGTTAATGATACTTTAGCTTACGGTTTCATTGCTGCTTCTATTAGTGGTGCTACTGATGAAACTTTAGCTTGTTCTTGTGTTAAAATGACTTTCACTGATACTGCTATTAAAGACAAAGTCTTTGTTGCTCAAATTACTAACACTGGTTCTGATCTTAATGGAAACCATTTTGACATTGCTATGCCAGCTTCAGGTTTCGGTGTCTCCACTACCGGTTGTACCAATGAATTTGGTAGTGGTTACAGTTGGGGTGAACAATATGGTGGTGTCTCTTCTGAATCTGATTGTGCTAATATTCCAGAAGCTTTACAATCTGGTTGTAAATTTAGATTTGATTGGTTCGAAGGTGCTGATAATCCAAGTGCTTCTTTTGAACAAGTTTTTTGTCCATATGCTATTGGTAAAATTTCCAATTGTATTCGTGATGACCAATAAATTATTTAATTATTCCCTAATTTGTTGTTTATAGATTTTTTTTAATTGAACTGTTTAATAAGTTTAATATTGTAGTGTAGTAACGCGGGAATCATGAATGTTTTTCACATCAACAGGCTCCAATGGGGACGATCTTAATAAAAGTAGATTTACAAAAAGTTCAAAGCTCTATATCGGAGCAGATATGTAATGACTATAAAACTATTAAAAATGTTAAATGACAGTTTGAGGAGTTTGTATGACTGCTGTATAGTAATTTAATGATTTGAAAACATGATGAACATATGAACACTCATAAAATTTCCAAAAATGAATACTACTACTATTACTCTTAGAATTTTTTTTACTATGATTAACGTTTGATCTATAACAAATAGAGCCAGCCAATCGATTTTCTGTTTATTATTGTAAGTTATTTTGAAAAATAAAAATTGTGGACGATAAACCTCCCACAAATTTATGATTAATATCTGTTTTTGCGGTACGGCCGTGCAACAGGCAGGTTTTCCGCACTGTGTATTCTTAATATCAATTGATATAGAACTTTTTCAAATATTACCCACTAACTTCTTCCAGCTCATTTTTCAACACTTTAACTCTTATACATCCCTTCACAAATAGAGAATTATTTTTCACATTTTTTGTCAAAATTTTTGTTGTGTTATACTCATGAAAAATTAAAAAGGAAGAAAATTCAATAACAGAAAGTTCTAGATCAGATCTCATATATTCAACCTCACCTTAAAAATTCAACCTTATTCAAATTGTGAAAAAAAAGACTTTGTTCGCAACTAAGAGAAGAATCTTATAGTTATCTAACTGTGGACTTTGCTTTATTATTAAATATAACCCATTCTGTGAGAAGAAAATTTCCAAATTCAAAGACCTTGAACTCCTTGAGCAACAACTTAAAGTTTTTCAAAGCTGTTTAGTCATCTATAATGATATGAAGGCTCGTTGAAATTGCTTATAAGGTGATCAACTATTTCTATATAAGTAACTTCTGTCACTATAAACTATACCCGTACCACCGTATAGGATACACAGCGGGGATACGTCAAAATCCGCACCTTAATATCCACTCAAAATTGTCAAAAAAACAACAAAAATTCAACGAGAAACCTCTGATTATGTTTTCAATGATTCTTTAAAAAGCAAATCTCATTGCTAAATCGTCTATTTGAGAACCAACATTGATGTCTCAATCTTATAAATGTTGAAGTTCTTTATTGCTTAATAATGACCTTTATCATATTTAAAGCCATTATTGATCTGAAAATATTCAAAAAAAAACAACCTCTTTAACCAGTCCATAACTCCTCTGTCTAATTTATGACTCGTTCAATAAAATTCCCAAGTTTAATATACAAATCAAATCATCAATCACGTGCATATTACAAAACACCGGAAAAAATTTAATGGACATCCCCAATATTTGGAAACTTTAAGAATCATTAAGTATTATTTTTTTATATCTTGAACTATCATGAAGGTAAGTACTAGTATTGTGATTGTATTGAAGAGCTTACCAACTAACGTTTAATAGCAAAGAATCACGTCTTTAGATATAAAAACAATAGTTTTTGAACTTCGGTCTTTAATTGTTGGTTACAGATTACAAAACATTTACAATATTCTTAATAGTGATAGAATTTTTAATCTAAAATTTTCCAAACCTGATAGTAAAAAATCTTTAATAATTGATTATGGATTCAAATTATATTTATCAGGATTTGAACGTCGCCTTGAACCTACTCCATCATCATTTGTTACAAAATTAAGAAAACATCTCAAATCAAAAAGATTAACGGGATTGAAACAAGTAGGAAACGATAGAATCATAGTTTTGGAATTTTCTAATGGTCATCATTATTTAGTACTTGAATTTTTCAGTGCGGGAAATATTATTCTATTAAATTCAGAACTTGATATTTTATCATTGCAGAGACTAGTTACTGAAAAAGAAAATAACGATAAATATGCAGTTAGAGAAAAATATTCAATGTTTAATCCAAAAGAATTATTTGCAGATTCTATCAAATATTTTCAAGACGAAGAAAAAGAAGAAGTTGATGAAAGTATCGAATTAGCAGAAAAGAAAATCATTGAAAATTTGAAGTTTGAAATCACTAATCATACAAAAGAGGAACTTCTTAGTTGGTTGAAAATCGGAGAAGAAAAACAAAACAATAATAAAGATAATGTTATTAGTAAATTTCATCAAACTAATAAGAATAAAAAAAAACAAAATCTTACGGTACAAAAATTATTATTTTCAAATTGTGCCTATTTATCTTCAGATTTAATTCAAAAAAACCTAACTAATGCTGCTATTAATGGTAACACTGATGCTAGTTTATTAAAAGATGAAGATTTTCTTGAAAGTGTGGTTGAAGTTTTGAATAAAACTGAAAAGGAAGTCTCAAACATTTTCAATCACAATGTTATTAAAGGTTATATTGTGCTTAAAAGAAACCCCCTTTACAATCCAGATGAAGAGCCCATTAGTTCATTACTTGGAGATGGAGAAAAATTAACAACAGAATATACATTTGAACAATTTCATCCATTTGAACCCATTATTGAGACTAATGATTTGGAATCGGGTAAATTCAAATTAATTGAAATCAATGGTTATAACAAAACTCTTGATAAGTTTTTTTCATCAATTGACGTATTGAAAAACTCTCTCAAGATTCAACAAAATAAAAATTTGTTAAACAAAAAACTTAACAGTGTTAAAAGAGAAAACGATGCAAAAATTGAAAAGTTAGTCAGTCTTGAAGCAACCAACTATCGAAAAGCAGAATTGATAATTTTAAATGCTGATAAAATTGAAGAATGTAAAGCAGCAGTTCAAAGTTCAATTGATCAAGGAATGGATTGGAAACATATTGAATCATTAATCGAAGCAGCACAAATGGGAGGCAATGAATTTGCCAAAATGATTGTTTTACCTTTGGATTTAAAGAATAATAAAATCAAAGTTAAATTGCTTGAAGATGATTTGAGTGAAAAAGAAGATGAGAAGTCAGAAGATGAAATTGAAGATACTTTGAGTGATCTTTCTTTAAGTGATGATGAAGAAGAGAATGATAACAAACCTGTTAAGAAACCAACTAAAGATTTGAAATTTGTGGTGGTTGATATCGATCTCGGGATTTCTGCATATGCAAATTCCAAAACCTATTTTGATCAAAAAAAAACTGCTCAAAGTAAGAAAGAAAGAACTGAAAAGACTGCAGAGCTTGCATTGAAGAATTCTGAAAAAAAAATTAATGCTACCTTGAAAAAAGATCTTGAAAAATCTGATAAAGCACTTTCTATTAAAAAAAGCAGACAAAAAAATTGGTTTGAGAAATTTTATTGGTTCATTTCAAGTGAGAATTACTTGATCATTGCTCCAAAGGATAATTTACAATTTGAAATGATTTATTACAAATATTTCAATTCTCAACATGATTATTATGTTAGTTCTGATATCGAAGATTCTTTAAAAGTCTTTATTAAAAATCCGTTTATTGATCAAGCAATTCCTCCATCAACTTTAAATCAAGCGGGAATGTTCGCACTTAGTGCTTCTAAAGCTTGGAATTCAAAGATTTTGACTTCTGCTTGGTACGTTGAAGGTAACAAACTTTCCAAAAAGGATCCTCATAACGGAACTTTATTATCTGATGGTAATGTTTTTATTAATGGGGAAAAATCATTCTTACCACCATCTCAACTTAGTATGGGAGTGGCCTTTATTTGGATTCTTAGTGAAGAAGATGGGAAAATCAATCGTGAAAAACGTTTAAAACGTCAAGAAGAGTTAGGATTTGAAGTGGTGAAAGAGATTGCAAATGTTAAAGATGTTCAAAGAGAAAAAGTTGACAAGCTTAAAAATGAAGAAGTTGAAGAAATTAAAAAAATCGAAAAAGTCGAAAAAACCGAAAAAGTTAATGAAGAAGAAGTTATCGAACAACCAAAACCCACCAATAATACTCCAACTCCTCCAAAAAAGTTAACTAGAGGTAAAAAAAATAAATTAAAGAAATTGAATGAAAAATATGCTGATCAAGATGATGAAGAAAGAATAATGAAACTAAAAGCTCTAGGAGTTTTCAAACAAGTAGAAGAACGAGATAAACAACTTACTAAACAAAAACAAGAAGAGTCATTAACGAGTTCTCAACAAAAGGAAAAATTACACGAAGCTCATAAGAAGCAACTATTAAATCAGGAACGTCAACAGAAGAAGTACAGTGAACAATTCATGGATATTTTGAATGAGACCTTGGTTGATAGTGATTATTTATCGATTCTTGATAATTATGCTTATAAAATTAATTCCTTGAATGACAAAGTGATTGATATCATTCCAATGTTTGCACCATGGCAGTCGTTAACGAAATTCAAATATAAAGCTAAGATTCAAGCCGGTTCTGCTAAAACCGGTAAAAGTATGAATGAGATTTTGAATTATTTTACCAATAGAAAAATGAACAAGGAAATGGCAATTCAAAAGAAGTTTGAAAATAGTGATCAAACGAAAAATATTGATTCTATGTTTGACTTTGATTTAGATTTCGAGTTTGAACATAAAATCATCAATCAACTCAAACCCATTGATTTACAACCTTCTTTCACTGCAAAAGGTTTAAGAGTTCTTTTACCATCATCTAATAAAAAGAACGGATCAGGAAATGGGAAATCAGCCAAGGGTAAAAAAAAGTAGATTTTTTTTGTTAAACAATATTGTTCTTACATAATGTAGTGAGAAATAATGAACATGAGAATTAAAACGTTACAAAAATTAAGACCAATTGAATTTTGAAAATAGTATTATTAAAAATTGAACCCTTTGACCTTTTTTTTGGCAAATTGAAAAGCATTAAACAATCCTCTTTCATTTAATTCAATATGTAAAGTGTTTTCCGCATCTGGACGTTTTGTTACTCTGGAAGCAATAACGTTCCCGTCTGCTTCCAAGACAATTCCATCATCAATGGTTTCATCAATGGCCAATGCCACAAAATCGTAATTTTCTTGAATTGATCTTTTATCCACTGCGTTTTTCAAAACAATATCAAGGGCTTCACAAAGTCCCGTAAGTACTTGTAATAACATGATTTCATTTTCTTGAAGATTTCCCACAATGTAAATGGCCACGTCGGAGATCACTTTATAAACCACAATCTGGTCTTCATATAAGATAATACTGGCTTTAGATTTGAAAGTTTTGGAAAATAAACCTTTTTCAAAAGTTTCTTGTGATTTGATATTGGGGAATGGAGTTTTTATTTGAAAAGTTGGGTCATTACTGGTGTTTTCTTGAATGGGCAGATAATAATTGGCAAAGAGACGTTTGCCCTCACTATCAAGAATCAAACAGGCAGTTATTGTGTATAGAGATAAATTAGACATGATTAATTGGTGATTTGGTGGCAGTTTGTAAATAAAGTGAAATGAATTTTCAAGTTTTTTGTACGTGTTGCAAAAATGCCTTCATTTCAAGCAGGGTAAATCAGGTCAAATATTGTAAAATTCCAAAATTTGTTTACAATTTACTTCAAATTTATTACTTTATAGTTTAATATTATATTATTTTAATTTTAATTAGTTTAATATGACAGAGTCTGCCCAGTTCTACTTCAGTATGCTACGGGTATCCATTATCCAGGTACGTTTTTAATGACATCTTTATCAAAAACTAAACAATTTCTAACAATATAGATTCTTCGTTCCATTGGATTTGATCGTTGTAGTAATAAAGTGATTCTCATCTTGACTGATCTTTACATCCGTCAACTATCTCGTATTGTCAATGAGTGTCAACAACTAGCCTTGGATTCTGGAAGATTTGATATTGAAATCCCTGATATTTCTCAAGCAATGGTAAATTTACAAATATTCAAACCAGGAAAAATTCTTGATCCGTTTGATAACAGTCCAGAAAATTTCTTAGGATGTAGAAACTTCCTAAGATGGTTGAAAAGTGAGGAGTTTAAAAGGTTACAAAAATTAGCAAAACCCACAAAGGAAATGGTACAAAATTTAGAAAAAAGTAATAATGAAGAAACAAATCTATTGAAAAGTCCCAGAGAAATGGACTGGTTGAAGTATTCTTTATTGAAAGATCTGAGAATTGAATATGAAGAAAAAATTCAATGGTCGTTATTAAGAGAAATGAGTGGGAGGATCTTGGAGAAAGAAAACGAGTTTGAAGAAGCTGATCTATTCCAAGATTGTAAAGTCATTGGTCCTACTCCTCAACATCTAATAGAAGTCTTGCCTTGCAGGAAGATTGATGATGGGGTTTGGAATAATTGAGTAACTTATAAATAATAACGAATGAAACGACTTTTCTTTTACAACAATTTGTAACACTAAATATTAAAAGCATTTTTAAAAGACTATAAAAATGGTAATCTTCAATCAACGAGAGATAAAAATAGATAAAACCAAATAAAAAATAAGAGACCGATTGTTTAATGTAATAGTTTATGATCACCAACCTCCATCACCACCGTCGAATCCACCATCATCACCACCCCATCCACCATCATCACCTCCATATCCACCATCTCCTCCATATCCACCATCATGATCGTCGGTGATGGCATCAACTAAAAGAGCACCACCCAAAATACCAGCACCGGCACCTAACATACTACCAAGACCAAAACGAGACTTCTTCTTTGGAGCTACTTGAGGGACAACTTGAGGTTGTTGATAGTAGGCTGGTTGTTGAGGATAAGCTTGTTGTTGAGGATACCCTTGTTGTGGGTAGCCTTGTTGAGGATATCCTTGTTGAGGATAGCTTTGTTGGTACTGTTGAGGGGCAGCTTGTTGGTAAGAGTGTTGTTGTGGTTGCTGTTGCTGGTGTTGAGAATAAGCAGGAGGAGCACCAGCAGGCTTAGCAGAAGTACCAGAGGCAGGGGCCGATGGGAATTCCCATTGAGATTTGCCAGTAGCAATGTTAATATAGAACCAACTAGATCTGGGTTAGTAATGAGGACTTAAGAGCAAATCGAAGCAGAAAAAAGCAAACATACGTCTTGTACTCTTCATCCCAAACGGCTTTCCATCCTTCAGGGACTCTTGGAGGTTTATCTTTAGAAGCAGCCATAATTTATTGATTTGTAATGGAGTTGATTGGAATGATTAAACAACTGAAACGAGTTTGAATTTGAATTTGATTTGTAGATTCGCCTTCGGGGGGGGATGGCACTGCGGATGGAGGCTGCTCTCGGGTCGGGAGAGGTGGGCGGATGCCCCTGATCCGGCCTCTTAACACATAATTCGACTTTTCTTTTTAGTAAAAATATCATTTACGATTTAAAATGATCATCAACTGCCAGTTAATGGTGGACTCTATCTTGATATTCTCTTATCCATTCTTTTTCAGTTTTGTCAGTAGCATTGTATACTAACACACAAATGTTCCAGTTTATGTAAGCAGCTCTGACAGTATTACTTAAAAGATTGAAGTATACCTCATTATGAACTAATATACGAATTGTTATCTAGTAGTTGACATTCAAAGGTTACCATAAACTCTGATGTGCACTGCTGTTTTAACATAGACTATTCCTGGATGACGCATAGTTGACAAAATTCAAAAACCAAATCTCGTTTGCTTCCCATTTATAAAATAAAACCCACAATGAGTCAAATCAAAGCCATTCTTTGGGATTTGGATGGGACGCTTATAAACAGCGAGGATATTTACAAAGAACAACTTAACTCCATTCTAAGTTCCAGGTTTGGAAAAGGTCCCTTGACAAAAGATGTCATCTCTAAGATTCAAGGTAGGCCAGGTTTAAATATTTGTGAGATTTTAGTCAAAGAATTCGATCTTGAAAATCAAATTCTGGGAGCTGATTTTTACGCCATCACTAATAAAGCTGAGGAATTAATCAGATATGAAGCTTGTACTTTCTTACCAGGAATTCAAGAGTTTTTATACCATGTTAAAAACAATCATAATATCCCCCATGTGATTGCCAGTTCTACCACCAAACTAAAATACAATGCTAAAGTGGTCAAACTAAAAGATCAAGGATTGGAATTGTTTGAAGTGATCTTGACTGGAGGTGATCAACCCTCATTAAAAGGCAAAGGGAAACCCCAACCTTACATTTGGCTCATGGCATTAAATCAGTTAAATGAAAAATTAGGATTAAAAGGAATTGGGAAAGAAATTAAAATCCACGAATGTCTAATCTTCGAAGATAGTGTCAGTGGGATCAGGAGTGCCATTAGCGCTGGAGGTAAAAGTGTTTGGATCCCAAGTAATTGGGACGCGGTTAATGAATTATCAAATGAAGAATTAAATTTTTTGAAAAGTAACTGTGAAGCGGTTTTAACTGATTTTACAAAATTTGAAAAATCCAAATATGGTTGGTGATTATAGAACAATACAAGTTTTAAGTTAAGTCATAGTAGAAATGTTAGAGAAATCAATCAGATTTTTCCAACCTAAAACACATCGATACTTGCCGTCACTGTCTAGTAGACAACCAATATTCCAAGAATTATTAACAAGTCTCCTCTTGACAAACTCAATTTGTTCAAGGTTTCCCACTTCAAAGACAAATCCATCGCAAGTGAGCTCATTAGGAATCAAGGTCTTGTCAACTAATGCTCGATAAAATTCCATATTACCAACCAAGGCAATTTTGGGTTCGTAATTCTTAACTGATTTATCAAGTGCCAAATATTCTTTTATTGGAATATATGGCGGGTTAGAAACTATTAATTGGACCCCTTTAGCTAGTTGTAAAAGCTTTTCATCTTCATTAAGTAAGTCAATTTTGTGCCAATTGACGTTCTTGACATTATTGAAAACCTGATTTTCCTGAGCTAACTTCAACGTCTCAGAGTCGATATCAAATGCTTGAACTTGATGATCTTTAGCAAATGATAAGGCAATACAACCAGTTCCCGTACAAGCATCCACCACTTTTAAATTTTTGAATCTAAGTTGGGACAAAACTTTGTGAACCCATTCCTCCGTCTCCCATCTGGGAATCAAAGCCGCTGGAGAGCATTTGATATTGAGATTTAAAAAAGGCTGGTCTCCAAGAATGTACTGAAGTGGTACAAACTTTGATCTTTGATGTACTGCTTTATAAAGACTATAATCATCATTGAAAGCCTGTCTTAACCAAAAAAGCTCTGTCTGGGCACTCTGTATGGAACGTAGCACCGGAAGAAGCGGCACGAGCAAAGGATCAATCCTCCTGGCCGCTCTAAACACCGAAGGAGCAATCCGAGGCATTTGTCAGATCATATCAACGCCTGGCTCTTCATGAGGCTGTTGGTTTGTGTGGAGGTCCAGTTTGGACTTAAACCATGTTCGAATGGCGGGTGACCCCGTCGCACCCCCAATTGGTCGCTGCCAAAAAAAAAACGAGAAAAACACAACGCCAAAAAAAGCAGATTTGTTGTTTTATTCTCAGAAAAACATTAACAACAATTCGCGGTTGTCTGAAATTAATTAGAAGCATGTCGAGTATGGCCCTCCCAGAACCGGAAGAGCCCCGCCAGGTCGAGCTCCTTTTGCTGAGATACAACCATCTCTACCAGACCTACACCGGAAAGTCCCAGTATCCACAACTCGAACAAGATGCCAAAAATGAAAATAATAAACAAGAAGAAAAAAAAACCATTGAAAAAGAACTTTACGCGATTGAAAAATTATTGAATCGATTAAGTACCGAAGAAGAAAATTTCACCGACCAATGGAAAAAGACTATTGACGCGTCTAATATCAATGCTAAAAATTATGATTTGGATTTATTGAAGAAACAAATTATTGGTTTCAATTTGCTTTCAAAAGATTTGGATTTACCTAATGATTTACAATTTGAATTTGGAGAAAATAGTATTTATAATGAATATGAAGAAGATGTTGATAATAGATCTCTTGATTCTAATCAAACCCTTGTTGATGATTTAACCCCTTTAGAATTGGATCTTTCTGATTTTGAAAAGAGATATAAAAATTATCTTCCAAAAGATTCTCTCAAACTTATTGAAGATGATTATTATCATGATGTTGTTGGTAATAAGTATGCTGAATTGAAAATTACTAATAAGATTTCTGAACGAGTTGATCAACTTGAAAAGTTGCCATCCACCATTGCTAACATTGATGTTGATACTATGACTACAAATTTTGCTAAACCTGCTAATAAAAGATTTGATGATGGAATCGATAAACTTAAAATCAATTCTTTGGTGGAATTGAAATCTTTAAAGCTTTTGAATAAACAAAAACAATTACGTCAAGGACTTTTAACTTTGGCTACTCAAAGATTTCATCATGAAGATCTTAAAGATACTGCTGGAATAATTCAAGCTAAACGTCAACATAATGTTCGTTTGAAAGTGGTTGCTCCTCAAACTTCAAGATTAGCAGAACAATTAGAAGAAGCTAAGAAACGGAAACTTCGTAATCAACTTTATATTGAGAAGAAGAAAATTCTTAATAAAAGACTTGATAAAATCAATTCTTATATTAATAGTCAGCATGAAGTTAGAGTTAATCGTTCCCAGTTTTTTTTTAGAGCCGTTACTAATTTCCATCATCATTCTGAAAAAGAAGCTGCTAAACGTCAAGAAAGAACTGCCAAAGAGAGATTGCAAGCTCTTAAAGCCAATGATGAAGAAGCTTATCTTAAATTACTTGATCAAACTAAAGATACTAGAATTACTCACCTTTTGAAACAAACCAATTCATTCTTACAATCCTTAGCAAAAGCTGTTAAAGTTCAACAAGCAGAATCCAAAGCAGAACAAGGAATTGTGGAAGTCGGAGATGATGAAAATGATAATATCGATTATTATGGAATTGTTCATAAAGTCAAGGAAAAAATCACCAAACAACCGTCAATTTTAGTGGGCGGTACATTAAAAGAGTATCAAGTGAAAGGTCTTGAGTGGATGGTTTCTTTATATAATAATCATTTAAATGGGATTTTGGCTGATGAAATGGGTTTGGGGAAAACAATCCAATCTATCTCTTTAGTTACTTATCTTATTGAATCTAAAAATGAAAAAGGACCATTTTTGATCATTGTTCCATTATCTACCATTACAAATTGGACACTTGAATGTGAACGTTGGGCTCCAGCGGTTAAAAAAATCGTTTACAAAGGAACTCCAAATCAGCGTAAATTATTAGCGCATGAATTCCGTCGTGGTGATTTTCAAATTTTGTTGACAACTTATGAATATATTATTAAAGATAGAAGTTTACTCGCTAAACCAAAATGGTCTCATATGATTATTGATGAAGGTCATAGAATGAAAAATTCTCAATCCAAATTATCATTTACTTTAACTACTTATTATCATACTAGAAATCGTTTGATTCTTACTGGTACTCCACTTCAAAATAGTTTACCAGAATTATGGGCTTTACTTAATTTTGTTTTGCCAAAAATTTTCAATTCTCAAAAAACTTTTGATGAATGGTTCAATACTCCTTTCGCTAATAGTGGTAGTAGTGAAAAGTTAGAGTTAAGTGAAGAAGAAAGTTTATTGGTTATCAGAAGATTACATAAAGTTTTACGTCCATTTTTACTAAGAAGATTGAAAAAAGATGTGGAAAAAGATTTACCAGATAAAGTTGAAAAGGTGATTAAATGTAAATTTTCTGCTTTACAATACGCTTTATATCAACAAATGCTTCGTCACAATGCTCTATTTTTAGGTTCGTCAATTAATAATGGGACTACTAAAGGTGGGGTTAAAGGTCTTAATAATAAAATCATGCAACTCAGAAAAGTTTGTAACCATCCATATGTTTTTGAAGAAGTTGAAGATTTGATTAATCCTACTAGATATTCCAATGATTCTCTTTGGAGAACTGCTGGTAAATTTGAATTACTTGATAGAGTTTTACCAAAATTTAAAGCATCTGGACATAGAGTTTTAATTTTCTTTCAAATGACTTCGGTTATGGATATTATGGAAGATTATCTTCGTTATAGAGATATGAAATATCTTAGATTAGATGGGGGTACTAAAGCAGATGAACGTCAAGATATGTTGAAAGCTTTTAATGCTCCAGATTCTGATATTTTTACATTTTTGTTATCAACTCGTGCTGGTGGGTTAGGTCTTAATTTACAAACTGCTGATACCGTTATTATTTTTGATACTGATTGGAATCCTCATCAAGATTTACAAGCTCAAGATCGTGCTCATCGTATTGGACAAAAAAATGAAGTTAGAATTCTTAGATTAATTACTAATGATTCTGTTGAAGAAGTTATTTTAGAGAGAGCTCATGAAAAATTAAATATTGATGGTAAAGTTATCCAAGCTGGTAAATTCGATAATAAATCCACTGCAGAAGAACAAGAAGCTTATTTAAGAAGATTACTTGAAGCTGAAGAAAGAAAAAAAATTGATGGAGAAGTTGATGAAGATGGTAATCTAAATGATGATGAATTAAATGCAATTTTGGCTAGATCAGATGATGAAAAAATTTTGTTTGATAAAATGGATAGGGATAGGGAAAATGATCCAAATGGATATGAATCAAGATTAATGACCAAATCAGAATTACCAGATGTCTTTAGTGAAGAAACTGCTGAAAAACATTTAACTAAAAAAGAGGTTGAAGAAGTTGTTGGTCGTCATAGAGAACGTAAACAAGTGATGTATGATGATGGGTTAACTGAAGAACAATGGTTAGATGCCATTGATGATGAAGAAATCACCGTGGAAGATGCCATTAAGATGAAACAAGCGGCTAAAGAAAAACGTAAAGCAAGTACAAAGAAGAAAAGTTTTGTGGTTGATAATGATGAGCATGAAGATGAAGAAGAAGATGAATCTGATGTAAATTATTCAGGAGAATCAGATGACGATGGACCACCAAAGAAAAAAATCAAAAACGGTAATGGGAATAAATCATTTAGTATGGATGAGGAGTCATTGCAAAAATCAAAAGAACTAATTGACAAATTAACTAAATTGAAAGTTCCTGATACTGATGAATTAGTTTGTGAGTTTTTTATGAAAGTCCCATCTAAAAAAGATTATCCAGATTATTATCAAGTTATTGAAAGACCAATTGCCATTAATGATATTGAAAGAAATCTTCAAAACAATTTATACGCTTCCTACTATGATTTAATTAATGATTTTAAATTAATGATTAAAAATGCTCAAACTTATAATACTCCTGAAAGTTACGTTTATGAAAATTCAGTGATCATTAATGATTTTATTGATAAATTTGAATAGTTTCCTTGACCATTTTATATAAACTCTGTAAAATAAAAATTCATTTTGTATAATACATTAACTAATTGTAAGATAAAGCAGTTGTGTTTGGTTGATTATGTTGTGAGATAGTATTACCTAGAAGTATAATTTTAATAATTCCACTGTGCGGTGGCTTAGGATTATTTTAAGGGCGCTTTTTGATAAATCTAACTTTCTTTAGGTAACATGAGTGGTAATCTAATTATTATCAGTTTTGATGAAGTGGCCAGGATTTGTTCTTCAATTAATAATAAAGGTCAACTTAATGAAAAATAGCCATATTCGGTACCCCCCAATGGTTACACTCGATCTAAACGGTACAACACTTTATTTCGAAATTATGTATAATGTGAACTGTTTGGTGGGATCAAATTATACATTAATAAAACTTGATGAATGATAAAATCATAGATAAATTTTCAATCCAATCAATTTGATAGTATAAAATTTACGTTAAGGAAATATGTTGATAAGACATAGCAAATAAAGGTTGCTGTGATTGATATAAATGGAATAATGTGGAAACTAAATGAAAATGGAAGAAGGAAGAATTAAAAAGTGGAAATTTAAAGAAAAGAAACTAAAGAGACATGAAATCTATTAATCATGAAAGACAACATATCTCCAATGAATCTAAACGAGAATAGACCTCACAACAAGAATAGTTTTCACCGTGACTAAAGAAAACAACTTTGAGTTAAATTTACCTAGAAGATCTATGGTGCAACGATCTCCTCCATATCAACAATTTAATCACTGCGTCACGCGTGCATACATGTGATCAAAGCACTCAAAGCACAGAACTTTTAAGAGTTCATCACTATTTGATGTTACAGATGCAGTGATATAACAGATTGAACTGATTAAGTTTCGTGAAACTTAAGTAAATTTAGTTAAGCAATTGTCAATTTTTGATTGATTTTCTTGGTAAATGTCATAATATTGAAGATAATAACAAAACTTATTTCCCCATACATTTTTGATCAAAATCGCAAGAATTGAGCAACGTTGAATTTAGCAGTACATCTCTTCTTCTTCTTCTTCTTCTTCTTCTTCTTCTTCTTCTTCTTCTTCTTACATTACTTTTTCAATTGCCAATGATCGTGGATATTCCCCGCACTGAACTCGAACCTCCATCCGTTCCTCTTGCCACTTCGGTGCAAACACAAGAAATTTCTTATTATTATTCCAATACTAGCATAGTAGGGATTTATTGCTCCCGAAGAATTACCTGTCTCACTACTGGTAAAGTCTTTAATAACAATGGAAAAATGTTCAAGCAAAAAAAATTCAAAATCCACGGAGTTGCTAACCCAGATGGTGATCTTAGGATTGATTTTTATAAGATTGATTTGATTGATTTCTTTAAAAATTTAAGTGAAGATGTCCACCGCTCTATTGTTAATTCAAATCAAACTGATCATCCAGAGGCTTATACTAGGGATTCACCCGATCAATCAGTACAGACTGCGTATACAGTACTGAAAATAGATGAATTTCTTAAAATTCCGGATATTATCTTTTTGGGGAAATGTCCTGATTGTAGATCCTGATTGTAGACCTACAAACACTCATCCATTTATTAGAGTTTTCAATTTTGAACGAACTGTGTAGGGTGTTTTTACTTTTTTATTTGCTTTTTGTTGCTGTCAGTGTGTATTTAGTCAGTGATATCATGTTATTATTGTCTCTTGAATAACAAGTATTGTTCATCATAAGTTTGTGCTAATATGGAAAATGGAGGTTTTCTCACTTTTTTGGTTATATATTAGCTTTGAACTCTTTTCTGAGTGATACTAAATAGTTGTTTTTATAATAAGTGTTTTTTTTTGTTAGTGGAATCTTTGTTTTTTGCAATTGTTTTTATTCTAATATTTCAATTTTGTAGTTATTTGAATCAGTTCGCTACAATCTTGTTGTATTTTTGATATTTCATTTTTATGTTGAATTTCAACATGATTATTCAAATAGGTTCTTCGTTAAATGACAAAATCAAAAAGTTTCTCTTTGTCAGTAATCACCTTCTTTGCTATTAATATCAATATTCAACTAAGACTGATCATTAAAACTTGTATAAAAGAATTAGCACGATGATGATGGTTTTGTTTCCTTTTTACCAAGGGTAGGAATATTTTATCAAATATTTTAACTAAGATTACAAAGAAAAGACAAAGAAAAGATTGATTGTCAAAGATAAAAAACACTTATTAATTTAACTTAAATGGTAATATATATTGCAATTTTTTGATGGGAATACATGAAATTTTTATTTTTTTATAACTTAACGATTTTAACTCTCTTTCCTCCTCATATCATTTTCGACTATATTGATCAACAATATCATATTAAATTCCCGAATAACTCTCTGGATGTCCAATTCTCAATATTTCCACTCTGTTCTGCTTAGTGATTGCGAAGATCTCATTGGCTGTGGCGAAAACGTGACCTTCCACCACAATTTGTTTTCAGAAATTTTTGTGAATTAATAATAGACTTCCTATTTTCCTCAGTAATCATTCCATAGATCATCGTGAAAATGTTTCAAAGACAGGCTGTAGGAATCAAAAGATTGGTATGTTTGTAATTTTTACTCTTGTTTATGTAAGTATGTTCAATATGGGGTGATACTAACATCAACTAGTTTAATCAATCAACTTTAACTAGATCATCATCTGTTATCACTAGAAATTTCACTTTATTAACCCCAAAGATTTCTATCAAACCTAATAATTATAGAAATACCATCAATGGTGGTGCCAATAAATTCAATACATCTTTCAAAAGATTCATCTCCGATGAAATGAAACAATCGATAACAGATGCTGTCAATTCAGCTCCAGTTGTTCTCTTCATGAAAGGTACTCCCGAAGCCCCAGCTTGTGGATTCTCAAGGGCCACTATCAATTTACTTGGTAATATTGGAGTTGATCCTAATAAATTTGCTGCTTATAATGTTCTTGAAGATGCAGAACTTAGACAATCAATCAAAGAATACAGTGATTGGCCAACCATTCCTCAATTATATGTCAACGGTGAATTTGTTGGTGGGTGTGATATTGTTACCAGTATGGCTCAAAGTGGAGAATTGTTAGAATTGTTAGAAAAAGATGGGTTATTGGCTTATGAAGAAGAAGAAGCTGAATTGGAAGAACCATCTTCAAGTAATATCAAACCAGCTAAAAGAGACTAGATTGCATCATATTATACTGTAAATAATTAAGGAAAGTAAACCAAGAAGTGTTTTTGAAAAATTATCATGATTTTCAAGGACTTATTGTTGAAATAGGTAATAAATGAGACTCAAAACTGATTAATTGTAATTATAGTGTCACTTGATATTGTAAGAGATACATTTAGCACGTTTAAAAAAGCAGTTAGCCTGTTTGGAAATATATCAAATAGCACGAACGTAACCCTCTAACAATTTTGTGGAGGTGCTAAATATTTGAAACATTTTGGGTGCAGCAAGTCAAGGTGAAAAAGTTACCAACTAGTGAAATGGTCTCACTGCAATCGACCTGAACCCCTCCCAAGAGTCAGTGATGGAACCAGGCATACTGTGACCAGCTCCAGCTCGTATTGTCGGTGTCGTTTACTGGGTCTTGGGAATTCTTCAAAGATGGATAATGGGCTAATTAGTGGCGGATAAATTAGAATATCCTGCAATATGGAACCTATGAGATCTCAAACAGTGAAGCTATCCTAAATCTCGGGATCGGTACTAGCCCCCAAAAACCAATATTAAGGTTCCTATATATATAACGCTACCATGATCCAGAAGTCTTGTTGACAATTAACATTTGTTTATTCGTTTGTTATTCAAATCAAAATGGCCAGAATTAACAACATCTTGAAGGCTTTATTAACATCGTTGTTAATCTCCCAAGCTACTGCCAACTATGCTAGCTCTTGTGATCCTCTTTCGAGTTCATGTACTGATGACACCGCTCTTGCTTCCAGTGTAAGAACTGATTTCTCTTCTTATAACTCCAATTTATTTACTTCTTCTGGTTCTATTAGTGCAGCAGGAAATGCTCTTATGAAGTTTGGATCTACTGGATTAGTGGAAACGTTATATGAAAAAGGAGATGCTGTCTCTATAGCTTCCAATTTCTATATTATGTATGGTAAAGTGGAAATTTCTGCTAAAGTTGCTCCTGGAGCCGGTATCATTTCTGATTTCTTTTTGCAAAGTGATGATGGGGATGAAATTGATTTTGAATGGGTTGGTAGTGTTGAAAAAGAAGTTCAACTCAACTATTTTGGTAAAGGTAACACTACTTATATTAGTCCTTCCAGAGGTTTTAACTATGATAGCTCAGATGATTACACTGCTGGTTTCCATACTTATACAATTGATTGGCAAAAAACCAAAACTGATTTCTTTGTTGATGGTAAAAAAGTCCGTACTCTTACTTTAGCTGAATGTGAAGCTGCCACAGATTTAGCTCATCAATATCCTCAATCTCCAATGAAGGTGTTCCTCGGTATTTGGTCTGGTGGTGATTCTCCAAACGAAGGTACTGTCAGTTGGGCTGGAGGAGCTACCGATTGGACTAAAGCTCCATACGTTTACACTATCAAATATCTCTCTGCTGTTGATTATTCCACTGGTAATTCTTATGCTTACGGGGACAAAACTGGTAACAATATCAAATCTAACGGGGGTACTATTAACAAGAATGCTAATGCTGAATTACCAACTTCTAACACTACTCCTGCTGCTTTTGCTGCCAGCTCTTCAGCCTCTTCCAGTAGCTCTTCCTCCACTAAAAGCTCTTCAACTGTTGCCACTTCTACTTCAAGCTCTACTTCAACTGTTGCCACTTCTACTTCAAGCTCTACTTCAAGTGCTAGTTCCAGTAAAGCTAGTTCCCCTTCAAGTACCAGTTCTACTTCAAGTACCAGTTCTGCTTCAAGTGCAGCATCTACCACCTCTGCTTCAAGTACTAGTGAAAAAGCCAGTTCTGCTTCAAGCTCTAGTGTTTCATCTACTGAAAATTCCAGTTCTGCTTCTACAAAACAGTCTGACTCTATTTCTTCAACTGCTAAAAGCTCTACTCATTCTCATTCTTCAGCTGCCGAATCAGCTTCAGCTTCAATTATTGCTACTTCCAAAGCTTTCAATGCCACCACCAAAGTTACTGCTTCTGCTAAAAGTTCAACCACTGCTTCCTCAGCAGACAAATCTGCTACAGCTTCAAGTATTAAAGCTTCTAGTGCCCACAATGCCACCACCAAATCTACTACTTCGAAAACCTCTGTGGATGCTAAAATTACCTCATCTACTACTTTGGAATCATTTACAAAGTACGCCAACTACTCCACCAGTTATGATATCATTGATAAAACCTCTATTGTTGTCAAAACCACCACTCAATGTTCAGATAATGCTTGCTCTTCTGTGAAATTTACTAGCACCTCTACTGCTTTATCCACTTCCATTTCAATCTTTGATACCACCATTACTGTTGTGGAAAGTACCAAAAGTTGTGCCAACAATGCTTGTTCTGCTGCCACTTCAACTTCCTTAGTGACTACCCATTCTGAAAGCTTGTCTGTTGCTACTAGTTGTGATGCTAGCTCTTGTTACACTAGTACCAGTACTATTTTAGTCACCCAAGTGTTAACTAGCAAGCTTACTAGTTATGTTACTCAAACTCACACTGTCTCTGGTTCTTCCTCCACCGCTGCTGTCTCTAGTTCTTCCTCTGCAACTGCTGTTGATACTACTTCCTCTGCCACTGCTGCTATTGCCACTACTCCTGCTTCTATTGCAAGTTCTGTTTCCTCTACTCTTGAAGCTGCTGGTTCTACCAGTGGTGACGTTTATATCACCAGCCACTCCTCTTCTGTTCAGTACAACACCAATAGTGAATTTACTACTGTTCATTACAGTGAAAATGCTGGTTCATCAGCTGCCGCTGCTGTTTCTTCCGATATTACCAATGCTGCTATTGTTTCTTCAGATTTTACCACTTCAATTTTTTTTAGCACTACTGCTCCAGGTTCTGCTGCTGCTGCTTCTACTGCTGCTGCTGCTTACAGTGTTTCCTCTGAAAGTTCCAATTCAACTTATGCTGTTTATGATGCAAGTTTCAATTCAACCAATTCAACTGATGATTTTGCTATCAGTAATACCGCTGGTTCGGTTTATGGAAAACCTCAATACTTCAAATTAATTGGCCAATTGCTCGCGATTGCTGGTCTATCTGTCTTACTACTCTGATTCTTTTCTCTCAACTTCCTTGATTTTCTGATTTACCTTTTTCTTTTTTTAACGTTTTCGCTTAAAATTGTGCCATTTAATTTTTTTTCATTTCTTCTATAGACAACTTTTCTATACAATTATACAGTTTTATTAATAATCTTCATTGTAATGAACCATAAGTTACTCCTTTGTTATGGGTCACTCTGACGTTTTAAAGAGAAATTACATTTTTTTTGTTTTTGGGATTCAATTTTTTTTAAATGTCAACATTAACAACAATAATTCATCGAAACGAGATTCATAATCAGACTGATTCAAATTTTTACACAATCTGACAATGTCATTGGCTTGGCCTCTTGATGAGTCAGAATGTGCCGATTTCTGATTGTTTTTTTAAGGCGATATAAGGAAAATACCTTCGCCGCATAGGCCCACAAGTAGTCATTAAATAACCACATGTAGGCAACCACAGAGCCTAACACCAGCGCCTTATTGCTTTGACTGAATGTTCCTTTATTAAGGATGAGATTCCTGCCAATTTCTACTTTTTTGATTTCATTTGCAATTCTTCTTTTTTCCATCTTGCAACTTTGTCATCAGTAACAGAAAGTCTTCTTCATGTTATCTGAATTGTCTCTTTTTGCTGCTTTATTGCTGGTGGTTATGGCTGAAGCATTCAATACTACAAGCCCAGTACCGGCTGCTAACGCTGTTTTATCGACTTCTTTATCCTCCTCGTCTACACCATCTCTATTATCATCTTCTTTATCATCATCATCTTCTTCCACTTCTTCTTCAGTTTTGGCTCCAGCTGCCAATGCAGTGTCTTTATCAACGTCTACCCCATTAACATTGACACCATCTTCTCCCTCCTCCGGGTTATCTTCCTCAAGTTACTATCCCAGCGTGGACACCAGTATTCAAGAGAAAGCTGTTGCACATACTTTAACTGCAGAACCAACCGTCACTAGCACACTGTCTGTTATCCCAACTGGAGCCAGTCTAACTGTCGTTACAGACACAATTTCAGGAGTTGTGACTTCTTACACCACCACCTGTCCTTTGAGTGGCCTTAACACAAGTACTCCAGTTACTCAAGATACCACTGTCTCTTCCAAACATTACGATGTTGTCACCACCCATTCAAATCAATCATTATCCACTTCTACTGCCTATGCTAGTCATTATTCAACAGATTTGCTTACCATTACAAGCTGTGTGAACAATGCTTGCAGCACTTACACCACAGAAACTCCTGCCATCACTTCTGCTCTGTCAACTTTATACAATTCTTCCTCATTGAATGCATATGGAAGTACTGTGTGGAACTCTTCCACTGCTACTAACTCAAGTACTACCGTTGCCTCTACTACTACTACCAATACTGTTGCTAGTACCACTGCTGCTAGTACAAACACTCGTGCTGCTAATAGTTTCCCAGAAGGTGTTTCTACTTTCACAAGTAATGGCGATGTTTACATTTTATCCCATAGTACCTCAACCATTGAATATGTCTCATACGAGTATACTTCTGTTCCATATGTTAGTATTTCTTCTAATGTCGTTGCTTCAGACATTCCAACTAATACTGCTCCTCCAACTGCAGCAGCAACTTCTGAAACTTCTGCTTACGCACCTTCTTATACTTCGCCTGCTAGCACTTTAGAAGCTGCTGTAAGCACCTCTTATTCCTCAAGCTACTCTTATACTTCAAGTTACTATCAACCTTCTAGTACCTTACCGGCTTCTACCTCATTCTCTGTTTACAATCCAGCAGACACTAGTGCTGCTGTTCAATTCTTGGGTGCTGCTGTTCCCTCAATTAGTTTGGAGAATAGCTGGTTCGTTTCTACTATTGCTGGTGTCTTGGCCTTGATTAGTATTTGATATATTAATTAGCTCTTCTTTCTAAATTTTTGTTTTCAGATTTTTGTTTCAATTCTATAAAATGTTATTAGTGATAATTTGTATAATTTTTTTCCATTCTTCCTTTAATAGCATAGCATCTCATAAACCTCAGTAATACACATCTGTTATCTAAAATATTTTAGAAGCCTTTTCCACCCTTCATGTTGATAAATTTTTATGCATATAATCACATGACTTATTTTTTGATCAAAACAAAATTCCAAAGAATTGATCTGTTTTCATAAACAGTTACACTGCCCTTTCAAAAATCCATCAGTTTTGCTTTGTTTGTTAAATTATTGAAAATGAGTAGTCAAGATGATATCAGGGCAAAACGCCTTGAAAGGCTCAATAAATTAGCTCAAAAGGATGTTTCTCAAAAATCAAATACTTCAAAACCTTTAGGTGGCAACCAAAATGAAGATCCGAGAAAAATTCAGGTTACTAAACAAATCACCGAAAGTCCATCAATTCAAACTCCTCCAACCAAACAAGCGAGAATTCAAGAGTATAATCCTGAAATTTATTTGGCGGAAGTTCCAAAAAAACTTAAAAATTGGATCATCAATGAAGTTCTTCCAGTTTTATCATCCTCATTTGAAGTATCACAAGATCTGAATGTTTTTTTCGTAGAATCCACTTTCAAAGAAGTTTTTGACTTAGAGTTAAATGATGATGCAACGTTTGTCAGTTTATTCACAGAAAAGAACATTGTTGATAGAATTATTTTAGAAAATTTGACGGAAATTGGAAGAGATTCTCCATCATCTTATATTTTTGATATTTGGATCAAAGCTCAAGAATCATATCATAAAGTTGATAAGAAACATGCTTTGAGAAAAACTTCTCTAAAACCTCATGAATCAAAGCTATTTAATATTCAAAAATTAATTCTATCAGAAACTATTCGTTTGGCCGCAGCCTATGGATTTCTTCTTTTCCAAATTCCTGATATGTACATTAATGGAAGTGAAGAGTCATCATTTACATTTTTCTTACAATCAATTTCAAATCCTTTGTTTTCTGAGTTTAGTGTCAGATTGATTGAAGAAGCTAAAGCCCAAGATGCTTTATTAGATCTTTTAAATGTTTGGTTACCAGGATTATCCAAATATTTGGTTCATAAAAGAGTTGCAGATTTGGCCAATGAAAAATATGTTGCTATCCTCAATTTTTATTCGACCATTCTTCAGGATAAACTGGTGGCTTCTATATTCACTAAGATTAACACATTCGCTTGCCCCGCAAATTATCAAAAAGCTTCAAATCTTGAAAGCATTACCCTTTTGGGTCCAATATTAAGGGTTGCTCCTTTTGGACGAAAAGAAGCATTGAGATTATACGATAACAGTAGCGGGACTAAAAATAAGATGATGATTCAGGAAACTCAAAAATCTACGGGAAATCAACACAGAAACCTTGTGAATAATTACTTATTTCCAATTTGCGATAAAATTGTCAGAGGTGGGGCAGATTCTAGAAAAGATTTATTGGAATATTTCACTTTCATAATTAATCAAAATCATTTGAGAGTTGCTACTCGTCCCAATTACGATGAACTATCTTCAAATCAATTCATCATCAACATTTCTTTGATCTTGGTCAAATTTTCTTTGCCATTTTTAGGAAATAATTATTCAAAGATTGATAAGATTAACATGGATTATTTTGGTAAAGACATTTCTCTTTCTATTGATGAAGAAACAAGAGTTAATTCCACTCTAAAAGAAGCCAATGATCATTACAAATCTGCTCCTGCTGACAACACTCCAACCAATTTCATTACTGATTGTTACTTTTTGACATTAACTTATGCACATTTTGGTTTTGTTGGTTTAGCTTCATTTGAAGATTCGTTGAGTAAATTAAAAGATCATCTTGAAAAAAGAGTTGGTGCTTTGGAAGCACAAATAAGCCAAGCCGCTCCGCAAAATAGATTAATTGTTCAAACAGTTGTTAAAAGACAATCAGAAACTGCTAAAAAACAGTTGGCAATAATCGAAAGTGAAATTTGTTGTGTCCAAGCATTTTTCTTAAATAATGAAATGCAATATGAAATTTTTGAATTTCTTTCTGCTAGTTGTGTCTTCTTGACAAAAGTTATTGATCCAACTCATCGATTCCCCAGAACTCCAGTCAAAATTCCTTTAAAACCAGATGATGAGGTGTTTGAAAATATCGATAATGCTGAGGAACTCAGAAAAATGTCACCTGTTCCTTTCAAATTTTATCCGGAATATTGTATTGAATCCATTATTGCTTATGTTACTCATATCATTAAATATTTCAAAAATCCATTAACTGTGAATCCTGGTGGGTTAAACAGTTTTATCGAGTTTGCAGTTCTACTTCTTAGATGTCCCGAAGTTATGAGTAATCCACATTTGAAAAGTAAGTTGGTGGAAAGTTTGTTCTATGGTTCAATTCCCATGTTTAAAAATAGTTCGGATCCCGGTTTAATGATTTCATCTTTTTTCACTAACAAAGTGGTTCTAGATCATTTGTTATATTCCTTATTGGATTTTTATGTTGCCGTGGAAAGAACTGGTGCATCCTCTCAATTTTATGATAAATTTAATAGTCGGTACCATATTTCGGAAATTATTGAAAAACTTTGGTCTTTTGAACATTATAGAAATCAACTAAGAGATTATAGTGAACATCACGAAGCATTTTTTATTAGATTCATTGCCAGAATGTTAAATGATACTACCTATTTATTGGATGAATCTTTAAATCAGTTAACTTCCATTCATCATTTATCCCTTGAAATTGATAAAAGAAATAGAGCCGGGAATTTGGAAGAAGCAATCAATAGCGATTATGAAGGAATCGGTTTTGATGAACTAAATGATAGATTACGTTCATTAGAATCACATGCCAAATCTTCTAATAGTTTAACTAATAAAACCCTTGAATTATTTGGAATGTTTTCTAAAGAAGTTTCTAGTGCTTTTACTAAACCAGAAATTGTTGATAGACTTGCAGGAATGTTAGATTATAATCTTAATCAATTGGCAGGACCAAAGTACAAAGAATTAAAGGTGAAAAGTCCAGAAAAGTATCATTTTGATCCAAGAAAATTAATTACGGATATCTCAAAGATTTTTATTAATTTATCAGTGGAGAATGATTTTGTGGTGGCGGTTTCTAGAGATGCTAGATCTTTCAGTAAAGAATTATTTTATTCTTGTCAAGCAATTTTAAAAAAACTTGGGAAACTTAATAGTGATGAATTGAAAATTCTTACAGATTTTGCCGAAAAAGCAGATGCTATTAGATTGGAAGAAAAAGCAGAAGAAGAAGCATGGGGAGATGATGTTCCTGAAGAATTTTTGGATCCATTGATGTATAATATCATGGAAGACCCAGTTATTTTACCTTCATCAAAGACGGTGGTTGATAGATCCACCATTAAAGCCCATCTTCTTAGTGATCCAACTGATCCATTTAATAGACAACCTTTGAAAATTGAACAAGTTATTCCTGATGATGAATTAAGAGCCAAAATTGTGGCTTTTAGAAAAGAAATGAGACAAAAGAAGCAACAAGAAAATGATGAGGACGTGGTCATGAAAGACTCTTGAAAAAGTAGTATTTGAATCAATAGAAGATGTTTTATGCTAAAAGCTGTAGTAGACTCGCAGACTTCAAGGTAATTTTTGTTTAAAATGATCACTTTGTTCTTTGTGATGATATTGTCCATGACTAATAACACTTAATATCAGATAATTATTATCCTTGATGTCAATGTTCAATGTTTAGAACTCAAGTAATGTGATGTTTTGTCTTTCTGAAACTTGGTGTGTGGGTTTTTTCAGTTTCCCTGAAAATTAGAAATCCCAAAATGAACGAAAAAAAACAAATCAACTTTCAATAAACCACGCTTAGTTTTGTTATCTCATCATTGCTTTAACAAACTTTGAATTTATTTCTCCAAGGTATCTTCATTGTTCAGTTTAAAGATGGCAACAAGATCCTTTGCACACTCCAGTGCTCCACTTCGTACGGTGAAGGAAGTATGTCTTTGTTTTGTTTTTTTGATGGATGGCGGGCGTTGATTAGGAGTTTCTTCCATCGCTTACAAACGTTACAAAATGGGTTACTAACTTATAATTTAGATCCAGTTTGGTCTTTTCTCTCCAGAAGAAACAGTAAGTTTATTTTTTTTGATTGATTGATTCGCAGGATTGTTATTTTAATAAGTTTTTTTTTGTATGGTTCTAACACCGTTTTAGCGTGCAATCAGTGTGGCAAAGATTGAGTTTCCTGAAATTATGGATGAAAATAAACGTCTTAGAGAAGGGGGTTTGAATGATCCTAAGTTGGGTAGTATTGATCATTCTTTCAAATGTCAAACTTGTGGGGAAAATATGTTTGAATGCCCTGGTCATTTTGGCCATATTGAATTAGCCAAACCAGTTTTTCATATTGGTTTTATTGCCAAAATTAAAAAAGTTTGCGAATGTATTTGTATGCATTGTGGGAAGTTATTAGTTGATAGAAAATCTCCTCAAATTCAATTAATTGCCAAAATTAGAGATCCAAAAAAGAGACTTCAAGCAATTTGGCAACTTAGTAAAACTAAAATGGTTTGTGAAGCTGGCTTACCAAGTGAAGAAGAATTAGAGAACAATGATAATGAAAATCCAATTACTACTGGAGGTTGTGGTAATGATCAACCAACAGTTAGAAAGGAAGGTTTAAAACTTTGGGGTACATGGAAAAAAGATAAAAATGATGATGGGGATTCTCAACCAGAAAAAAGATTATTAACTCCATCTGAAATTTTAAATGTTTTTAAACATATTTCTGATGAAGATGCTATCTTATTGGGTTTTGATATAAATTATGCCAGACCAGAATGGTTAATTTTAACTGTTTTACCAGTTCCTCCACCACCAGTTCGTCCATCTATTGCTTTCAATGAAACTGCAAGAGGGGAAGATGATTTAACTTACAAACTCGCAGAAATTTTAAAAGCTAATATTAATGTTCAAAAATTAGAAATGGATGGTTCTCCAGCTCATGTTATCACTGAGTTCGAATCTCTTTTACAATATCATGTGGCTACTTATATGGATAATGATATTGCTGGTCAACCAGTTGCTTTACAAAAATCTGGTAGACCAATCAAATCTATTAGAGCCAGATTAAAGGGTAAAGAAGGTAGAGTTAGAGGTAATTTAATGGGTAAGAGAGTTGACTTCTCTGCAAGAACGGTTATTTCTGGTGATCCGAATTTAGAATTAGATCAAGTTGGTGTTCCAAGATCCATTGCGAGAACTTTAACTTATCCAGAAATTGTTACTCCATTTAATATTCAAAGATTAACAGAATATGTTAGAAATGGTCCGAATGAACATCCCGGGGCTAAATATGTGGTTAGAGAAAACGGGGATAGAATTGATTTAAGATATCATAAAAGAGCAGGTGATATTCAATTACAATACGGTTGGAAGGTTGAAAGACATCTTATGGATAATGATCCAGTTTTATTCAATAGACAGCCTTCTTTACATAAAATGTCAATGATGTGTCATAGAGTTAAAGTTATGCCATTTTCAACTTTTAGAATCAATCTATCTGTTACCTCTCCATATAATGCTGATTTCGATGGAGATGAAATGAATTTACATGTTCCTCAATCTCATGAAACTAGAGCTGAATTATCTAATTTAGCTGCGGTTCCTTTACAGATTATTTCTCCACAATCAAATAAACCAGTGATGGGTATTGTTCAAGATACTTTATGTGGTGTTAGAAAAATGACTTTAAGAGATATTTTCCTTGAATATGATCAAGTTATGAACATTTGTTATTGGATTAGAGATTGGGATGGTATTGTTCCTCAACCAACTATTTTTAAACCAAAACCTTTATGGACCGGGAAACAAGTTGTTTCTATGGCTATTCCAGAAGGTATTAATTTAATCAGATTTGAAGAAAAAACCACTTTTTTATCTTCATTAGATGATGGTATGTTAATTCAAAATGGTCAAATTATGTTTGGAGTGGTTAATAAAAAAACCGTTGGTTCTTCTGCCGGTGGGTTAATTCATACTGTCTTTAGAGAAAAAGGTCATGCCGTTTGTGCTAAACTCTTTGGTAATATTCAAAAAATTGTTAATTATTGGTTACTTCATAATGGGTTTTCAATTGGTATTGGTGATACTATAGCCGATGAAGTTACCATGACTAAAATTACTACTACTATTAATGCTGCCAAAACCAAAGTCCAAGAAGTTATTTTAGATGCGCATGCTAATAGATTAGAACCAGAACCGGGTATGACACTAAGAGAAGCTTTTGAAGCCAATGTTGCTCAACTTTTAAATAAGGCCAGAGATGATGTTGGTAAATACTCTGAAAAGTCTTTGAAAGACTCTAATAATGTGAAACAAATGGTTATTTCTGGTTCTAAAGGTTCTTTCATTAATATTTCTCAAATGTCTGCTTGTGTGGGTCAACAAATGGTTGAAGGTAAAAGAATTCCTTTCGGTTTTGCTGATAGAACTTTACCACATTTCACAAAAGATGATTTTAGTCCTGAATCTAAAGGTTTTATAGAAAATTCTTATTTAAGAGGTTTAACTCCTCAGGAATTTTTCTTCCACGCTATGGCTGGTAGAGAAGGTTTAATTGATACTGCCGTTAAAACTGCAGAAACTGGTTATATTCAAAGAAGATTGGTTAAAGCTTTGGAAGATATTACTGTTCATTATGATGGTACTGTTAGAAATTCTACTGGTACTGTTCTTCAATTCGTTTATGGTGAAGATGGTTTGGATGGTACTCAAGTTGAAAAGCAACCACTTGATTCATTAGTTGCTTCTGATGCAGAATTTGATAAAAGATATAAAATTGATTTAATGGATCCATCTAAAATGATCAAACCTTCATTAATTGAATATGCTGATGAAATTAGAGGGGATGTTGAACTTCAAAAACTTTTGGATGAAGAGTATGAACAATTATATAAAGATAGACAATTTTTGAGAGAAGTTTATCCTGATGGTGAAAGTAAATGGCCATTACCAGTTAATCTTAGACGTGTGGTTCAAAATTCTCAGCAAATCTTTCATGTTGATAATACTGCTAGTAATTTACCATTAGATTACATTATTAGGGAAGTTCGTAAATTGTGTGGTAATTTGATTGTTATTCGAGGTGAAGGTAGAATATTAGCTGAAGCTCAAGAGAGTGCTACTGCTTTATTTCAATGTCTTATTCGTTCAAGATTAGCTTCAAGAAGAGTTATTGAAGAATATAGATTAAATAAAGATGCTTTTGATTGGGTTATTGGTAAAATTGATGAATTATTTCAAAAATCAATTGTTCATCCTGGAGAAATGGTGGGGGTTTTAGCCGCTCAATCTATTGGGGAACCAGCTACACAAATGACATTAAATACTTTCCATTATGCTGGGGTTTCTTCAAAGAATGTTACTCTTGGGGTTCCAAGATTAAAAGAAATTCTTAATGTTGCTAAAAATATCAAAACTCCATCTTTAACTATTTATTTAGAACCAGAATATGCTAATGATGAAATGAAAGCTAAAACCATTCAAGCTGCTATTCAATATTCAACTATCAAAGATATTGTTGCTCTTACAGAAATTTATTATGATCCTGATCCTCGTTCTACTATTATTGATGAAGATTTAGATTTAGTGGAAGGTTTCTTTGCTATTCCTGATGAAGAAACTGAAAAAACTATTGATCAACAATCGCCTTGGTTATTACGTTTTGAAATTGATCATAGTAGTTTGATTGATAAACAAGTTACATTAAGTCAAGTTGCTGATAAAATCAAACAAACTTTTGGCTCAGATATTGCAGTTATTTGGTCAGAAGATGCTTCTTCAAGAAAATTAGTTATTCGTTTACGTATTGTTAGAGATAGAAAATCCCAAAATGAAGAAAATGAAGCAGAAGAAGATCACATTTTAAAACGTATTGAACAACATATTTTGGATATCTCATTAAGAGGGGTTGAAAATGTTGTGAAAGTTTTTATTTCCAAAAATGATAAACATATGATCATTGATGAAAATGGTAAATTTGAAAAAACTACTGAAACTATTCTTGAAACTGATGGGGTTAATCTTGCTGAAGTTTTAACAGTTCCTGGAGTTGATTATACTCGTACTTACTCAAATAATTTTGTGGAAGTTTTATCAGTTTTGGGTATGGAAGCGGCTAGAGAAGCTCTTTATAAAGAAACATTTAAAGTTATTTCCTTTGGTGGTTCAGAAGTTAATTACCGTCATATGGCAATGTTGATTGATGCAATGACTTCAAGAGGTCATTTGATGGCCATTACTCGTCATGGTATCAATAGAAATAATACTGGAGCATTAATGAGAGCTTCATTTGAAGAAACTGTGGAAATTTTATTAGATGCTGGTGCTTCAGCAGAACTTGATGATTGTTCAGGAGTTTCTGAAAATGTCTTATTAGGTCAAATGGCTCCTGTTGGTACTGGAGTCTTTGATATTTTGGTTGATGAAGAAATGCTTAAAACTATTCCATTCAATAACTTACCACAAGCAGAAAATAAGTTTACTGCTATGGGGGCTGAAGGTTCTGCAACTCCATATGATTCAAGTGCTGGTGGTAGTTCTGATGATATTGATATTGATGAAGATATCAATTTCTCTCCACTTCATGAAGCAGCAGTTGATAGTCAAGGTGGTCTTTCAGTTCATATTTCAAATATGCAAAGTCCTTATAATTCTTCTCCAATGAACACACCATTTAATAATGGAACTGCTACTTCACCATATGGTAATTATCCAGCTACTTCACCAATGAGAAGTTTTGGTGCAACTAGTCCAACCTATGAACCTGATGGATTCCAACCAACTTCTCCATCTTATAGTGTTAGTTCACCTAGTTATTCACCATCATCTCCTGCATTTGCAGCTTCACCAAGTTACTCACCATCATCACCAAGTTTCAGTCCAACTTCTCCCAGTTATTCACCATCAAGTCCATCATTCTCACCAACTTCTCCAAGTTATAGTCCTTCCTCTCCATCATTCTCGCCAACTTCTCCAAGTTATAGTCCTTCCTCTCCATCATTCTCGCCAACTTCTCCAAGTTATTCACCATCATCACCAAGTTTTAGTCCAACTTCTCCAAGTTATTCACCCTCATCACCAAGTTATAGTCCATCATCACCTAGCTTTAGTCCTACTTCACCATCTTATTCACCTACTTCACCAACTTATTCTCCGAAATCTCCATAAAAAAATTTATAATATTGATTTGATATTTTATTATAATAAATTCTTAAAATTTGTTTTTTGTGTATAAATTAAAATGTAAAGTAAAATGATTATCCTCGTAATATATTTATATAGTGCTTTTTTGCATATTTGAAATTGATTTATCAATGCGTTAACGGTAACTACAAACTGTAATTTACAATGTAAAATCAATACCTAATTCAATAAGATTAAAACAAACTATGAACTCAGCATTTGACTTTTTTTTCAAATTCATAATAATAAAACAAACCAAATTACATTACAATGTTAATACATTACATATTAATACATTTAAAAATATTTATTGATTAAATAAATTAAGCTTTAATAGCGAATTTTCTT
>JBAKFZ010000100.1:0-42754 GCA_037355385.1 Saccharomycopsis sp. FM-2023a
TCTTCTTCACCACAAACTTTGAAGTTTGTTCTTGGATGAAAACTTGTAGGATAATCATGATAGATAAATTTAATAATTTTGAAACTTGTTGGAGACTGTTCATGTTTATTTAGTGGTTTTATTCCGGTATAATAAAACCCTAACATGACAACTAAATACCATAAGATCAACAAACTTCCTTTAAAATAGTTACTTTTTCCTTCAGCATATATATAAGTGAATATATAAACTGAAACCACACTAGCAATACAATCCCATCTTGAGAAAATAAGGGTTAACATATTAACTTCCAAATCCCATTCTGGTAACAAGCTAGTTGGAACTTGAGAAAATCTATACATTGAATAAATTACTAATGCAGGGATTTGAATTTGAAGAACTTGCAAAACATAAGCACTACCAATTTCCATTGATAAAGCAACATTACCATACATGGCAAAACTGATAGCATTAAGGAATTCTGTAGTATTTGGAACTAAAGCGAAGACTGTTAATCCAAGGAATTTGGCACTAATTGGGAATTGTTTAAGAACCACATCAACACAATCAACTAAAATTTCTGCAATAATTGCATAAAGAATAGTAGCTCCAAGTAAAATAACCGCTGACTTAGTTTTTGACCAGTTTGGTGCATCATGACCTCCACTCGATTCTTCATTAATTGCAATGTGAGCTCCATCACTTGGTTGAATTCTCGGAGATAAAATCATATCAGTTCCTGCAATTGAAGGTTCATATTGTTGAGATGGTTGATTAAAACCAGTAGATTGTTTTCTACCTTTCATAACAGAAATTCTTCTATTTTCACGATTACTAGTAACAGGAACTAAAGCTGAAGGACCAGGAGTTGGACTTGGATCATTAAGAGATAAGAAACTTGGTGATTTTAATCCACTAGTCTTCGGAGTTGATGGAATAGTATTAGTTTGAGTAGCCTTAGAAGATTCTCCAGCAGTAGGAGTTTGCCAAATTAAAGCAGCATGAGTACGCAAAGTAAACCACATGGCGATTCCATAACTGAAAAAAAGAACCCCAACTGCAAAAATTGTAAATGGTTTAAGAATATGTAAATATAATTTATCTGATTTCAATGGTGGTTGACTTATATGACATTTTCTGCAAGTTGCATCATCTGGTAAAGCATTATTTAGTGTTGATGAAAGAACTGTGATTAAAGATGTCATGGTTAAAGGTTCTTTTGATTGAACTGAAAAATCATTTACTGTACTATTAACGCATGGAATACAAGTCACTTCATAAGCTCCGAAAATTTGATGGAAGATAGATGGAGAAAACATTACCAAAGTAGCAAAAAGTAACATTGTTGAACTAACTCCAGCACTTCTGGGATTATATCTTTGAGTTTTACGCTTAAATGCACCAGCACACATTGACAATCCAGGTAAAAGTAAAACGGCTCCTAAAACCGAACCAACCATTGAACCTTCCACAAGTAAACCTTTTTCTTGATTCAAAGCAACACAATAAAGAAAAATTTCCACAATAGTTGAAAAGAATGCATTGATTACCGCACCCACGCCCATTGAAGATTGAGCGGAAATAGAAGCGACGGCTTGACCAATGAAATAAGCAAGAGGAATAATACTAAGTAAACAAAGAACAAAAATCACCAAAGAATCAGTTATGAATAAATCTAATTCAAGAAATTCTTTGAAAAAATAAAAGTCAAAGATTGTAAAAATAACAAGAGCCATCAAATTAAGAATGATAACATTAGTACCATCAACAGTATATTTATAATAATGCAAACCACCAACACGATAGTTGCATAAGATCACACTAGCATTATTAACAACAGTATTCTTTTCAGATTTAAAAAAAATTGATAATGGACGTTGACGAAGATGAAATGATAAAACCAGAATAACTTTAGCCATTGGAATTGGTAAAACAAACAACCAACAAATACCAGAAACTAAAAAGAGAATTGGTTGCAAAACTAAATAAAAATATAAAAAGAAGCAAATACGACCCACACTCCATTTACCACGACCAAAAAATCTTAACTTAGTATTATTGATTTCATCATTTGATTCATCATTAATTTGATTAAGGTTACCAATAGCCGGATTCGGAGTATTAGGAACTGAAGTAGATTGATAATTTCCATGACTAGTAGAATCATTTGTAATCAAAGGTTGTGACTCATTATTGGTAGAAGTAAAGAAAAAACCAGTTTCTTGATCATTGCTAATCCAACGACGATATTCATTGATTGAGCTTCCTTCATTAAAATCTTCATCCAAATAATTTTCGTCTTTATACAAATAAACAACTTTTCCAAAAGGATGAAGAAGGTAAAATCCAAGTTTCCAATAAGTCCTAGCATACATTATAGATCTTGAACTCCAACTGAAACAAATTATAGAGAACAAAGATCCAAACAAACAAACAAAAAATAATAACAAACCAAATGTCAAAGTCCAAAGGAAATTACCAATATAAACACTTTTGGGAATCAGACGATGATTGTTTTCTTCTTCATGAATATCCAAATCAGCTTCTTTTTGAACAGATCTAAGTTTCTTATAAAGAGCAGGTTTCCAAAGTCTAATACCAAATGGATGAGTAGTATTAATAGCATCTTGACGTTCTCTTAAAGTGAAACTTTCAATTGAAGATATTGAATCAGTATCTCCGCCATCTTCATTATTTACCATTTCAATAGCATCATTATCATGAGTATTATTAGGATTATGGGTAGAATCATTTAAAGGATCATCTTGAGCATAAATTTCATCATCTTTTAATTCATGAATACTATTATTAGTAAGAGGAGGATATTCTAATGACTCTGGAACTTGGCGAAGATTTTCAGTATTAGAATGATTGACGGTATTAGTGGTGGAAATATTTTCAATAGATTGATCTAAATGGGCCAAGTCATCTTCTTTAATTTCAAGTTCTTTTAAGCCATCTTCAGCTTTCAAAAGATTTTGAGCAATATTATTTTCTATTTCTTGAATATTTTTATTAGCAGAGATAATAGATGAGCTAAGTTTAGATTCTTCAGCATTAAGTTTAGGGGAAGTGATTGAATTCATTGGATTTTTACTAAGTTTTTTTCTAAGTTTACCACGAAGAGCATCATTATAACCTTCCAAATATTCACGTTCCAAGTCTTGCTCAATTTCATCTTCACCATCATCAACACTAAAAATAAAACGAGATTTACTTGGAGTAATTGGCATTTTTTGTAATTTCTTTTTCTTCATTTCAGACACACTGACTTGTCTAAGGTTCAGTGGTATTTGCGTAGGAACATTGGGATTGTTAACGTTAGCTGGTTGAGCTGGGGTAATGGTGTTTGGAGTTTGATTGTTAGATGAGATGATACTTGGGTTTCTAGAAGCCGTTGGTCTGTTTTTTGGTTGAAGAAGTACAAATTGTTTATGAGGGCCTTCTGCCTTACCAGTGTTTGTTCTAGAAAGTTGGGGTTGGATTTGAGGACTAGAAGCGGCAGAAGTTTTGTTTGTATTTGTGTTTGATGACATGGTTTATCAGGGGATAAAGATTTCAATAAAAACAGCAGAAAAGGGCCTAATGATGGCGGAATTGGGAAAGAATGGATAAGTTGAGACTTGACCAGAAGAAGAGCGATTGTCAAGAACTCAACGGGTAAAGAAATTTAAATGGGTGGCAAGGAATATTTAGGGAAGCTGTCAGTTTTAATTTATTTAAATAATAAAAAATCCCAATTTCTATAGAATTTCAATTTCAGCGGTGGATTTATCCAAATATGGTAATTACATTTCTCCGTCCTGGAAATCCGTCTTACAATCAATTTCAAATTAATTTGTTTATTCACAATATAATGCAATTGAAAAAGGTTATTAATATATACAAAGACTTTTTCTAGTACCACCCTTGACGAGATTTTTCCAGCTTCTTTTTTTCTTCCAATTTTTTCACATATTTGGCACCTTTCACTTTGGCGATAGTAGCTTCCATATTTTCCATAGCTTGTTTGATTTTTTCTTGTTTAATTGGTTTTTGAATTTCATATTTATGACCCTTCGGACGTAAGACCCCCTTCATAAAAGTCTTTTCAGCATATTTTTCATCAAAGAATTTTTTATTAAGTTGAGGAAGTAAATCCGCAATCCCATAACGGGCAGCAGTTTTATATAACACTGACTGTCTTCTTAAAGAATAAATAGGACCATGGTATTTGTTGGTGGCTGGGTTTCTATTTGGTAAGAAAGGATTGGCTGTTGGATCATCAATAGAAACTGGTTTAGTACTATATTTGAAATCTGTTGCAGGAAGATGTTTATGGAAGAAATTTTTGAGAATTTGGGGAAGTTGTTCATAATAATCAATGTTCTTAGTAACAGGAGCTACGGCTTCAGTGGCCTGTTGTAGAAGAGCAATTGAAAGCTTCATTATTGTTATAGATCTTTTAATACACTATAAGCTTCAATTTGATGGTTGCAATTTTTCAATTTTCTCAAAAGAAAAAATGTGAAGCTTTCTATATTACCCTGTCGGAATTTTCAACATGCACAAAACATTAGTTTGATAATTAAATTTTATTTTAATGATTTAAAAAGTGACATATTGGTTGAAAAAATGAAGAAAAGTAAATAAGAGTAGAGCTTTAGTGACAAAATTATATAATGCTTATCAAAGGTCTTCTGGAAAACTATTCATACCATTTTGTTTTCAAATTTCCATAAAGTAATTTTGTTCTAGCAACATGATACCTTTTAAATCTATCGATAATATTTGCCAATAGTCTAAGAAGCGGGATCTATGAGAATTATTTATAAGTTCACTCACTATTACTATTTTTTTAAAGTCGAGTTACATTCGCTAAAAGTTTCAAATTATAATAAGCTTTTGCGAAAGTTTATCTCTTTGTTTATTGAAATGAACTTATATTTCCAGACAAATTACAGTCTGTTTACTGAATCATAACAAATTTTGTCCAACTCAAATATCTAAGTGTACTTCCACTACTACTTGTTTTCTCACAACTAAGTATCAAACTCATATACCTAAATTAAGATCATTTGAGCTGTTTGAAATTAGAACTCATTACCAAATTATCGAAATTCAACAAATAAGTAGTAGTTTCTGATTACAACTGTTGCATTACATACTACAGTATTGATAAAATAATCAAAGTCTTGTGGAGCTAATTTGGAAGAATGGAGACTTGGAGTAGGAATGATAGAAATCTCAATTTATTATATAATTTACCTTACACAGATAAAAATCTCAACAGTAATATTAGTCAACCGTTTAATTTGTTTTACAAAGATGCCTGCCAGAAGCGCTGCTTAAACTGAGGATCATACTTCTCAAGAAGTCAATTGAACTTAAAAATATCGCAGGTGCATATATAGGACTAAGTGATCCAATATAATATCCTACCAGGGCTTTTCATTTTTATAAAAATATTTTTGTGAGTACAACCTAAAGTGGTGATATAGTATTAAACCATTATTTAATATAACAATCTTGATGCTTTTCTTGTTTGAGTAATTTTTTCAAATGAGTTGATATACTGATCAAAGACCAACTCATGTGATAATGTTTTGAAAAAATGGAGTCACGTAATTGTAATTTATAAATATACGTGATTAATAAGGACTCCTTCAATTATATAAGTAATTGACGTATACGGAATACAGAGTCATCTATTGAATGTAGAAGGTAAGCCATGCTTCTATGCTTACTGTTTGTTTGAATAGATGACTTTGAGTGAAAAGATTCTAACTCAAGATACAAATTGTCAGATATAAGTTTGATGTGAATCATTTTAAGCCTTGCTAAATTAGACAGACCAAGGCACCACCTATTACTTTGGAAGGTTTAACTAGTAGTTTATACTTGTATGCTATATATAGTTCATTATGGTCGAAATATGTTTATAAAGCCTACACTGATATTTTTATCCTATAATACTGGCTAGTATAAGCGCTTATTAAACTCTTTATCAACACGTCACGTGACCCAGCTATATATTTGTGTCGGGGATTTTATCAAAACACGATTTCCTAATTAGTCAAATTGCATGCGTTATTTTTAAATTTGTTTTGTTTTTAGTTTTTTTTTCCATTTTTCACTTTTTTTCCCATTTTTTGAATTTCTTTATTTAATTTGGCATTTTTCCATTTTGTTTGTTTTTCATTTTTTTGAACAAAGCAGAACCAAGACTTTTAAGTAAGATCATCCTTTGTCAATTTCCCCCATCCCATCCCGTCCCTCCGTCGCTATCCCCTCTATCGTATTCCCTATACCAATCTATCTTATTCCTTGTCATTCACTAGATCTTTCACTAAAAAATAAAAATGCTTTATCGCTCTTTGTTTTCTTTAGCTACTTTAACTCTCGGATCTTTAGCTGCCACTTCTCTTCCAGAAATCACCATCACAGGGAATAAATTTTTTTATCCAAATGGTTCTCAATTTTTTATCAAAGGGGTTGCTTATCAAGCGGACAGTGCCAATAGTAGTAGTGATGCCACTTTTGTTGATCCTTTAGCAGACTCTGATTCTTGTAAAAGAGATATCCCATATTTAAAACAACTTTCCACCAATGTTGTTAGAGTTTATGCCGTTAACAGTTCCCTTGATCATACTGAGTGTATGAATTCTTTGGCGGATGCTGGTATTTATGTTATTGCAGATTTAGGGGAACCCGATCTTTCCATTAATAGAGATGATCCAACTTGGGATACTCAATTATATACTCGTTATACTTCTGTGGTTGATATGTTTTCTAATTTCACTAATGTCTTAGGTTTTTTTGCTGGTAATGAAGTTACTAATAATAAATCCAATACTAATGCTTCTCCTTTTGTTAAAGCTGCTATTAGAGATACTAAAGCTTACATTAAAAAGAAAGGTTATAGAACTATCCCAGTTGGTTATTCATCAAATGATGATTCTGAAACTAGGGTTGCTATGGCTGATTATTTTGCTTGTGGAGATTCCGATTCTGCTGCTGATTTTTATGGTATTAACATGTATGAATGGTGTGGTCAATCTTCTTATTCTGCTTCTGGTTATAAAGATAGAACTGAAGAATTCAAAAATTTAACCATCCCAGTGTTTTTTTCAGAATATGGTTGTAACACTGAAGGTACTCGTCCATTCTCTGAAGTTCAATCTTTATATGGTTCTGATATGGATAGTATTTGGTCTGGAGGTATTGTTTATATGTATTATGAAGAAGCTAATGATTATGGTTTAGTTTCTATTGATGGGGACGATGTTAAAACTTTATCTGACTTTAATAATTTAAAGTCTGAATTAGCTAAAGTTAGTCCATCTAGTGCTTTAAAAAAAGACGTTACCACTGCTTCTGGTACTTTTGCTTGCCCAGCTACTAATTCTGATTGGTCTGCTGCTACCTCTTTACCACCAACTCCTGACAAATCCACTTGCAAATGTCTTTATGATTCTTTATCTTGTGTTATTGATAAAGATGTGGATGCAGAAAATTATGCTGATTTATTTAGTTATGTTTGTGCTAAAGTTGATTGTTCTGCCATCAATTCTAACGGTACCTCTGGTAAATATGGTAAGTATTCTTTCTGTGACAGTAAACACATGTTGTCTTATGTTATGAATGCTTATTACAAGAAAGTTGGTGGTGCTAAATCTGATTGTTCTTTTGGTGGTTCTGGTTCTATCAAATCTGCCACTACTGGTTCATGTAATGTTGCTTCTGGTGCTTCTGACTCTACCGGTACTGCTGAATCTACTGGTTCTAGTTCTAATGATAGTGATGATTCTGATTCTACCAATACTTCTTCTTCTTCTTCTTCGTCTTCTTCTACTGGTAAATCTTCAAGTTCTAGTAAATCTTCTGCTTCAAGAATCACTGGTGCTATCAAGTTCACTAAAGCAGAATTAGCTTTAGGAACTTTGTTAATGACTTCATTCTTTGGAGGCATAACTCTTGTCTTATTCTAAACTGGGCTTTGTTTAAACAACTTTTTTTTCATATACTACTTTCTTTCTTTAGGTAAATATTTTCCTCCAGTTGTGTTTTTTTTTTTCCCATTCTTTGCAATTTCAGTTGCCAATTACTTATATTTAAAATCTACCCAAATAACAATCATAAATAGAACAATACAGTACATTTTAGATCTATTAAACTCAGTAAGTTTTGTGGAGAAAATTGAAGTTTACTTATATTGGTTTGAAGCGATTTTTTCTTTATTTTTTCAGGCACATAAAAATAATTTGACAAAAAAAAAGCAGTTGAAGCAAACCAAAACAATCAACAATAATCAAATAACCCAGAATGTTTGAATTTACATCTTTGGTGCCGCCTGATCAGTTAGACACTGCCAGGATTAGAGCTGCTTTATTGACTTTTAATGATAATATTAGAATACTTGCGGATCCTGGTTGGGATACAGAATCCGATCTTTCACATTTGGAAACTGTTATAACATCAATTGATGTTATCTTATTATCGCAACCTACTATGGCCTTTATTGGAGCCTATGCAATTTTATTCAAAAGAAATCCATCAGCCATGAAAAATATCTCAGTTTTTACGACATTACCAATTCAAAGTCTTGGGAAATTGGAAGTAATTGAATCCTACAGAGCTAAAGGAATTGTTGGACCAGTATTAGGTTATGAATTAGAATTGAATGATCTTGATGAAGCCTTTGATTATATCCAATTATTGAAATATAATCAGTCAACAATATTTAATGGTAAACAAGGAGAATTAAAAACAGGAATAACTATTACTCCGATTAACAGTGGTCATACATTGGGAGGAATAATTTGGCTATTTAATAAAAATAATGAAAAAATCATTTATTCCCCAATTTGGAATCATTCCAAAGATTCATATTTGGAAGGGGCCAAAATTTTACAAGAAAATGGTAATCCATTACCATTATTGGCTAATCCTTCAGTAATGATTACTTCTTCAATGATTGGATCAAACTTATCTTATAATAAAAGAGTGGAAAAATTCCTAAACATGGTGGATGCAACTTTACAAAATTCAGGAACCGTGGTCATACCATTAAGTTTGGGATCAAGATTTTTAGAATTAGTTCATATAATTGATGAACATTTAAGATCAATGCCATATCAAGTTTATTTATTAGCAAAAACCGGTACTCAATCATTAAGTCAAGCTGGTTCAATGTTAGAATGGATGTCACCATTAGTTACTAAAAACTGGACCACTAGAGGTAAAATTCCATTCGCTGCAAGAACGGTTACCATGATTACCACTAATGAATTGATGAGTTTACAAGGTTCAAAAATTGTCTTTTGTTATGGAGCAGGATTAGAATCTGGTACTCCAGCTTCAGAAGTTTTTTTGAAATTATGTAATGATCCAACAACAACGGTTATTTTGACGGAAAAACCAGAATTAGGTACTTTAGCTCATCAAGTTTATAGTTATTGGGTTGAAGCTGCCAAGTCAAGAAATAGTGGTAAATTAGAAGATGGAATTGCGGTTCCATTCCAAACATCACTACAAGTAGTACAAATTGTTGAAGAATTTTTAATGAATAAAGATTTAACCAAATATAATGAAAATGTTAAAGAAAAGAGAAAAGTTGAAAATGAAAAAAAAATCAAATTAAAATCAAAATTTCAAAAAGAAAAAGAAATGAATGATAAAGTTAAAATTTTGAATGAAGAAGATTCAGAAGACGATGAAGAATCGGAAGATGAAGATGATGAGGAGGTTGAAGAAAATGTTGGGGAAAAGAAGGAAGAAAGTTTTGATGAAAAGGAAAAATTACGAAAATTAACCAAGGAAAAGGAAGAAAATTTGAAAGAGAATTTACCATTAGATATTGATGTTCGGAATGCCAAAGGTACAAAGAATCGAATGTTCCCATTTGTCACAAAAAAAGCCAAATATGATGATTACGGAGAAATCATTAATTCCAAAGATTTTGCCAAAAAAGATTTAAAGTTCAATAATTTTCAAAATAGCAATAATAATCAAACCAATAAACTTGGTGAAAAGAGAAAATTTGGTCAAGATTCATTATCATCAAAGGATAATTTAAATGTTAATAAAAAGGATAAAAAAATTAGTGAATTAATTGAAATTGAAACTTTACATGAACCCAGAAGACAAATTAAAGAAAATTTGAGTATATACACCAAATGTGGATTAGTCTTTGTTGATTTATCAAATATTGTCGATTTAAGATCATTATCATTAATTTTACCCTCATTAAAGCCCCGAAAATTATTGATTCTTGAAGATTTAACTGATCCAATTAATAACCAGTTAGTTTTGAATCAATTAAATAATATAAACAATAAAAGAAGAATGACGGCCAGTGCAACCACCAGTATAACGAAAATGTTTGACATAATACCAATTAAGAATAATCAAGAAATTCAAATTGAAGATTCAGTTTCCATGTTTGAAATCTTATTAGATGACAGTATTAGAGATAATTTGAAATGGCAAAAAATTTCCGGTGGGTTCAGTATTGCTCAAGTTATTGGTCAAGTCTTTACAAATGAACAGGAAGAAGAAGCACCGGTTTCAAAAGATGGCTTGGGGTTGAAGGCTTTGATTGATTCATCTTCTCAAATGATCAACATTCGTCATACTCCATTAGCAATTGGAGATATTAGATTAAAAGAATTGAAAGAATTATATACTACAGAATCTCATAAAGCAGAATTCAAAGGGGAGGGGACTTTAGTAATTGATGATAAAATTTGTATTAGAAAAATAACCGAAGGGGATTTTGTTATTGAAGGAAATCCTTGTGGATTGTTTTATGAAGTTAGAGAAAAAGTTAGAAACATGTTGGCCTATGTATAATATTAATTACCTCCACGTAAAGTTAAAACCAAATGTAATAAATCTTTATCCTTGATTCCGGCCTCTGTTAAAGTCTCATCGTCTTTCAACTGTTTACCATCATGTATCAACCTTTGTTGTGATGGGGGAACTCCTTCTTTCTCTTCCATGTATTCTTTAACTCTTTCAACTGTATCGTCAGCTTCTACTTCCAACACAACTTCCACCCCAGTAAGAGTCTACTTGTTAATACTTGATTAAATGAATTGTATACTTTTCAACTTACCTTGACAGTGATTTCCATTTTATCAAAGTGTTAAAGTAGTAAGGTAAATTAGCAATTAAATCAACATTTCGATGGCAAATAATTTGATTTTTTTTGTTTACAAATTTATTCAAAATTCCGTAACGGCGTGGACGAGATGGTAGTGGTGCGGATATATTTACAACAATGTTTTTATGAATATATTCAAAAGTTTATAAATTACAACTAAACTCATCTTCTTTTATAAATACAAGGTTTCAATAACCAATTCCCCTCCTCAACTTTTTGTCTTTTTTCCATTAATTTCTCCTTTTCGGTTTCTAATTCAATAAATTTTTGTCTTCTTTCTAACTTTTCCTTTCTTTCTTTCAAAATATCCAATGATGGCTTGAAAAATTCAAATCTAACAAACATCTTATTATTAACATCGGTTTTCTTATGAAAAAATCCTAATAATTTTAAAGATTCCACAAACTCTTGGGCTTGATTGAAATCTTTTTTATCGTCTTTAACATCATTAAATCTTGATTTAATTTCGGCAATCCATAATTCCCCATTGGGAGCCAAAATTCTATAAGCTTCATTCAAGAAATCCAAAAAATTTGTCCCCATTAAGGCCAAACAAAATATAACTATTGAACAACTATTATCTTCCAATGGTACATTTTTAATATCAGCAACCGTAATACGATCATTAACTTTTTTTAAATCAAAACTATGAATATCAGTATTTAACTTTTTTAATTTATTGAATTTATTAGTTTTGTTATTTTTAAATTTTTTGTCATTATTATTAAATTTTTTGACAAATTGGAAAACATCCTTGGAAAATTTAGCTTCCCCACATCCCATATCAGCAATCACGACTTTTTTATCCCCGGTTTCTTTATCAACAATTCCTGGTAATCCCCCTGGAGCATTAACTGGTTTTTTCAGTCTATTTTTGAACTCATTAACAAAGACGTCAACTGGATTTTCTGGCCAATTTTGAACTTGGGAACGAAATCCTTCATGATAAGCATCAAACAATTCTGGTTGTTCTTTGATAAGTTTTAAAGCAGCTTCCGAACGAATGGTATAAAGTTGCTCATTGATCCATCTAAATCTGGATCCGGAAAGTTTCATCATCATTTTTTGTTGTAATGGAGTTAATTTGGTATTTATAGCTTTCACTTTTTCATCTTCTTCTTTAATTTCATCAGCTTCTTCTTCTTCTTCTTCTTCTTCGTCATCTTCTTCCTCTTCGACTTCCTCTTCTCTTGGACGTTTCTTATTATTCTTTTTATTTTTCTTCTTTTTATCATTCACTTCTTCTTTGTTATCATCTTTAACTAATTCCTGCACCGGTTTAACTTTTGGTTTCTTTTCTTGTTTTCCTTTTTTACTGTTTTTCTTTGAGGATCTATCATCTTTGACAATCTCATTAGAGACGTTCCAACCTTTGACTTGGAATAAAGACATGTTTATTTGAATAAGTGTTAAAATTTGTTAAAATTCAATAAAAATCAACTCATCGGAAATTTTTTTTTTTTTTTATTTGCAGACTAAGACCAATGGGTTGGGTCAATCTGACATTTATTTGAAACAATTATTTGTAAATTGATAAAAAATTAAATAATTTTATGATTAAAAGATTGAATTTGATTCAGCTTCTATTAGTATTCACTTCCATTAATATCCGTTCATATAAGGTCTTACTACTCAAACATTCCAATTCTTGAAGATTATCTAATCCGAATTTAACACCCTATTATAAAGAGCAAATTAACTCAAAACGCACAAAAAGTTTACATGAAGTTCATCAAACAATTTATTCCTTTTAATATCCAATAATCATGTTTAGATTCAAAAAGAATCTTCAAACATTACGAGATTTGCAGAATAGAGATTCTGAAGACGTTAATCGATATGAACAATTATTAAATGAAGAAATAATCGGGGCTAGTTCACCAATAACTCCAACTAAATCTACTCATAGAAAAAACAACTCAATAGATAGTCTTGAATTGAAACCTATCAATACCGAAACAGTCTTTCAGCTAGAGGATGAGGAAGAATCTGGTAAAAAAAGTCAAGAAACATTTGAAAATCCATTTGAAGAGGAGAATTTAAGTGATCCTTTGAACTTTCCAGATCATGATAATGATACAGACAATGATAATGAATTGTTCCAAATAGGAAACGTTAAAGTTTCATTTTTCAGTAGAAAATGGAGAAATGAATTGAAAAAAATTGGTAAATCTTTCTTACAAATATATTCATTAATGTTGATTTTAATTATATTAATTGGTCTGATTTTTTATGGAACTTTGAATAACCGAGATATTTATCTAAAAAAAAACATCTTTATTGATATAGTTAATGATGATATTGAAATTAATGTTATGAAACCATTAATTGGATTAGGAATTGAATTCATTACAAAAAATAATGAATTATTAAATTCGAAATTAAATTTCAATTACACAAGTTCAAATTCTTTGATCAATAATAATAATTTTAAAATTAATGAAGTTTTAGAAAAAAGAGTTTTGGAAAAAAAAACTTGGGCCAGTATTTATATAAATAAAAATGCAACTCATGATTTGTATCAAAATTTGAGGAATCCAAACGATTTCAAATTTGATTACTCCAAAATCATTTCTGTTTACTATGCAACCACAAGAGATGTCAAAATCAATAAAATGTATTTAATTCCATTATTAAATAAAATTGAACAATTATTTCAAAATTCTTATGATAAAAAAATCAGAATTCCATTAATCAATGAATGGTTAAATAATCAAGAACAAACGGATTTAATATTAAATCATAAGAATTTGATTTTTCAAAATTTGATATTTAACTATATTGATGTCAAACCTTTTAATGATCCAATTTTAGAAGCTCCAATGACAGTTGGGTTAATTATGATGATTATTGTTTCATTTTTTCAATACCATTTTTTTTCTCCATTACATAATATTGTTTCCTCAAAGATTAAAACCAAACAATACATTTATTATCGAATGATTTCATCCCAAATTTCTTATTTATTTTTAGCTCTTGGTTTTACTTTATTATTTTACATATTTAGTAAAGAAAGAAAATTCTTTATTGCTTATTGGTTGATAACCTATTTTGCAATTGCGGCAATTGGAGGAGTTAATGAAAATATGGCCTTAATATTATTTGTTACTTATCCTCCATTAATAGGATTTTGGTTACTATTTTGGGTCATTTTGAATATTAGTCCGAGTTTCAATTTGATTGAAACTTTACCAGTATTTTATCGTTATGGATATGCTTTACCAATTTATAATTACTTGGAATGTTTAAAAGTTATTTTATTAGATTCTTGGAATGGAATTATTGGGAGAAATATCGGAATTTTGATTATTTGGGTGGTCTTGAATAATTTGATTTTCCCATTTACAATTTGGTTTTTTTCTTATAAAATGTCTCAGAAATTACAAAAAGATTGAATCTTCATTTGTTTACTTATATATAATATGTTTGATTGTTAATTAATTGTTATTGACATGTTGGGATATATACGGGATTACCCGGATACGTTCCCTACCTGAAATTTAATAAACTCGTCAAATTGTCTTTTTTCTTTATCTTCAAAATAATCAAATTTCCTTCCGAGACTTCTCTTCTTCTTACTTTTATCAATTAATAAACAAAAATGTCTTTTCAAGAAAACTTACAATCTAAAATTCAAGGTCATTTAACTCAAATTGATGGGGTATGTTAATCAATCATTTAACGTATCAATTGACGATGTCTCAAATACTAACAATTCTATCAAGAGATTTGCTCATGTCAAAGTCTTAGATCAATTTGAATCCAGTACCAAATTACCAAGATCTTATGCGATCATTGGATTTGTTGCTGCTTATCTTTTGATGACTTTTCTTAATATTGGAGGAATTGGTCAATTACTTTCTAATATTGCTGGATTTGTAATTCCTGGTTATTTATCTTTGCATGCTCTTCATACTTCCAGTAAAGATGATGATGAAGATCTTTTGATTTATTGGGTGATATTTGCTTGTTTAAACATTGTGGAATTTTGGTCCAAGGCTATTTTATACTGGATTCCATTTTATTGGTTAATTAAAACCATTTTTTTACTTTACCTTTCTTTACCTCAATTTGGTGGAGCTAAGTTCATTTATTACACCTTTTTGAAACCAGTTTCTGATACTCATTTATTTGGTAAAGAACCAGTCAAACAAAATTAAAATTTAATAAAAATTAAGTTAATTAATTATTATTAGGTTATTGATATGTATCTGTATAACTTGTGTATTTTTAAATGAAATTGGATGATTGATTTACTATATATTTCTGATTGTAAAATGGTTATTATTGTCATTATTTAATTATCAATTGCTAAATGGTATAATAATCTTAGAATTTACTATACAATATTTGAGAGTATGTATATTAGAACGCTCAATTTGTTTTTATTCAATCGGTAATTTCTTAAGTTACAACCAGTAATACTTTTTCCAATACAAACCTTGCCATTTATATCAAAATTATATTTGAATAAATGTTTGAAAAATGTCATGTTGAGAAAATCGGCATTGCATTAATGCATTTAAAGTTGATTTTTTGAAAAAAATGATGAAATAACATCAATTGATTACTACTTTGAGCAAATCTAATCATTTCTTCTTTATTATTACCCCTTTTCTAATCCTATCTAATTAATAATTATTAATTGATGATTCATATAAATTCAAGAAACCCATTGACGGGTAATCCCAGATTTTTGGTGTTTATTTTTTGATTTTTTCCATCTTTATAAAATCAGCACTTTCGTCCTTTTCTTTCAACTTTGCCTTCAAAATCTCAAAAGTCTCAAAATCTTTCAATGGTTTACGAACTTAAACCTTTTGACCCAATTAAACCGGTCTCTGGTGAGAAGAAAAGGGTGGCTTATTTTTACGATGCGGATGTTGGTAATTATGCTTATGGTGCTGGTCATCCTATGAAACCACATCGGATTAGAATGGCTCATTCTTTAATTATGAATTATGGACTATATAAAAAAATGGAAATTTATAGAGCTAAACCCGCTACTAGAGAAGAAATGTGTCAATTCCATACTGATGAGTATATTGATTTCTTATCAAGAGTTACTCCTGATAATTTGGATCATTTTCAAAAAGAACAAGCAAAATTTAATGTTGGTGAAGATTGTCCAGTTTTTGATGGATTATTTGAATATTGTGGAATTAGTGGTGGAGGAAGTATGGAAGGAGCCGCTAGATTAAATAGAGGCAAATGTGATGTGGCAATTAATTATGCTGGGGGTCTTCATCATGCTAAAAAATCAGAAGCTTCAGGATTTTGTTATTTGAATGATATTGTTTTGGGAATTATTGAGTTATTAAGATATCATGCAAGAGTTTTATATATTGATATCGATGTTCATCATGGTGATGGAGTTGAAGAAGCTTTTTATACAACTGATAGAGTAATGACATGTTCATTTCATAAATATGGGGAATTTTTCCCCGGTACTGGGGATATAAGAGATATTGGAGTTTCAAAGGGTAAACATCATGCGGTTAATGTTCCATTAAGAGACGGTATTGATGATGCTACTTATAAAAGTTTATTTGAACCAGTTATCAAACATATTATTGATTGGTATCAACCTTCTGCTATTGTTTTACAATGTGGGGGAGATTCTTTATCTGGTGATAGATTAGGATGTTTTAATTTATCAATGAATGGTCATGCTAATTGTATTAATTATGTTAAATCTTTCAATTTACCATTAATGGTTGTTGGGGGTGGTGGTTATACAATGAGAAATGTTGCCAGAACTTGGACTTATGAAACAGGGATTTTAAATAATGAAGTTTTAGGACCAGATTTACCTTATAATGATTATTATGAATATTATGGACCAGATTATAAATTAGATGTTAGACCTTCAAATATGGTTAATGCAAATAGTCCAGAATATTTGGATAAATTATTAACACAATTAATCAAAAATTTGGAACATACAAAACATGCACCAAGTGTACAAATGCAATATGTACCAAATGATAGAGAAGATTTAGGAGATATTGAAGAAGATGAAGAAATCTCCAAAGAAACAAAAGGTGGTAGTCAATATGCTAGAGATAATATTATTCAACCATCAAATGAATTTTATGAAGATGATGATCAAGCAGAAGGAATTGATTCAAAACAAATTGATCCCGATGAACCGACCATTGCTGTTTCTTTGAAAAGTCTGTCACCTGCTAAAATTGATATTGATGAACTCTCTTCTTAATTAATTAATTGTTTATTTATTTATTGTCCTCCGAAGCCTGCTCCGGTGCGCCGTCAGCTGATCAGAATTTGTCAGTCATTTTTTGTTTTGATACTTTTTGTGAAATTAAATCTTTTTTTTTTCTTTCTTTTGTATAGTTTTCAGTATTATTAGTCTTTCTTTTCCTTTCAATCCTTAAAAACGGTGTCTTTTTGATATTATAAAATATTTCTATTATTCAATTTGTACTCAACATAAAATATCTTATCACCAGCTCTATTTACACTGCAGATATGAACTTTCTACAGCGTTTCTCAATAATTAATCCCTCAAAATCTCGATTTCCATTCAACAAAAGATGGTTCTCAGTTGATTCTTTACCATTGAAAACTAACCAATTTATAATTGAAAAATGTACAGATTTACAAGATCGAATTTTCCCAAAATATGAATCAATGAATAACTCAAAATTAAAAAAACTCATCTGGCCCAAACTACCGGGGGGTAAACCTGCTTTAAGAAACATTTTGGTGATGAAAAAACCTCATAATGAACAAGTTGATAAGGCCACTTTGTTATTTATTAATCATCTAAATAAGGAGTATCCCAATGTTAACGTTATGACTCCAGATCAAGTTATTGAAGATTTATTAAAATCCACTGAAAATAATCAATTTAAAAATCTTAATCCTTTACAATTATATACTGGAACATTTGAAGAACTTGTTTCAAAAGCCGATCTTTTGGTTACTTTAGGTGGAGATGGAACAATTTTAAAAAGTGCCTCATTATTTGCGGATAATTTTGTTCCTCCAGTTTTATCATTTTCTTTGGGGACTTTGGGATTCTTGTTACCATATGATTTTAATAGTTATAAGGATGCATTCAAAAAAGTTTATTATTCAGAAGCAAAAGTCTTGCAAAGATCAAGATTAGAATGTTTTATTGTTAAGCAAAATCAAGAGAAAATTAAAGTTGATGACTCCAATAATATCTTGTTCAAAAAATTGGATAATGGTACAGCTACTGCTAGAGTTCACGCAATGAACGATATCATTCTTCATAGAGGTTCAATTCCTCATTTAGCCACTTTGAATATCTATATTGATGGAGAATTTTTAACGAGATCAACTGGGGATGGATTAGTCATTAGTTCTCCCACTGGTAGTACTGCTTATTCATTAAGTGCTGGGGGATCAATTGTTCATCCATTAGTTAAGTGTATTTTATTAACCCCAATTTGTCCCAGATCTTTAAGTTTTAGACCATTAATTGTCCCAGCAACTTCCCACATTAAAATCAAAGTGGTTAAAAGAAACAGTGATTACAAAGATGACGAAATTCAGAATTGTTATTTTGATAAGGACGATCCGATTTTATCAAATCAAATCACCAGTGCTAATTTATCAATCGATGGACCATCACATATGTCACAATTACAAATTGGGGATGAGATTCATATCGTTAATGAAATTGGGACAATTTTCTTACCAGGATTGAATTTACCAGAGTATATGAACGAAACGAAAAATGCCAGTATTTTACAAAAAATTAAAATTTCCAATAAGAAGTATTTCAGAGGCGGGGGGACCATTATTGAAAATGAACATAAAGGGATTTTCTGTGTTGCTCGAGGGGAAAATGATTGGACAAGAGGGATTAATGAACTGTTGGGATTTAATTCAAGATTTAAAGAGCAAAGAGAAAGAGTTGTTTTTGATGAAGAAGAGGTTGAAAAGAAGTGCTAATGATATTTATATAATAAAACAGTTAATGATATATTTAGATACAATTGTAAGTACAGTGTAAAATAGCGAAAAGTTTGTATTAATTGAAAATAACGAAAGTTTAACTAACAAACAAATAACAAGGTTTAACCATTAAAATACGAAAGTTCGAATAATTAAATAACAACAAAAACTAAATAACAACAACAGAAACTTTCATAAACATGATTCTTCATAACTAGGTAAACTCTTTCTTAAATTTTCTTCATTTAACAAAACTTCATTAATATTACTACTCAAATAATTCGAATTCCCACTGTTAAATCTAATTAATTCATGATCAGTATTGCTTGAATAAACTGTGGAAATTGGGGATAATAAAACTAAGGAATTAACATCATCACTTGAATATTCTTCAAAACTTGGTAATTGTTCAGTTACCATTTTTGTTTCTTCACTTTTTGTAATTAAAGTCTCATTAATTCCAAGATTCTCTAAATACGGTGGTAAGGAAGTATTTAAATCATCACATAGTTCGGAAATTAACTGAATGGGAGCATCAATTATAACTTCATAATGATGATATTTCAAATGTTCATCATCTTTTGAATTATTTTCTTTTTGACAAACTCTAAAGGAAATTTGTAATCTATGGGAAATTGAAATATAATTGAATCTATTACTATCTGGATATAATTCGGGAATCAATCTTTGATGAGTTTCGAAATCTCCCATTCCAAATTCAGAAATTCTAGGTATACATCTTGAAACTTTTATTTTACCTGATTCTCCGTATTGAATTTTTGTATTACTATTAATCGATTCATATTGAAGTTGTTGTTCAGTTTTACCTAATGTTAAATAGTCGTCCGGTACTAAAATATTACTGTTATTTTTTAATTTCAGAATTTCTTTTAACGATTTCTTTCGAGAAATTGCTTTGGTAAAATGATTATCACTATGATATTGTTGATGTTGAAATTTAATTCCTTTGAAAAATAAAGGAATCTTAAATTTTAATGATCTATCAATAACAATATCTTTTTCCTCTTCATTCAAACAATAAGCAAAAATATTACTATCTTTTAATTTATTGTCATGTTTATTGTTTGATTCAAATGGATTGAAGTGTTGAAATTTTTTTTCATTTTTATCTTCCAATAGCTCAATAATTTCTTCTCTAATTGCAATTCCTCCTTCATTTGTGGTTCTCAATTCTGCTAATGGAATAATTCTTTCCTTAATATTATGATCTTTGGAATTTTTTTTACCTTCATCAAATTCATTTTTTAAATCTTTTGAAACATAAGAAATTTTCTCCAAAACATTAACTTTAACTTTTTTTAGTAAAATGTTTTTATCCAAAGGTATTAGTTCAATATTTATGGGAACTTCAGAATTTAATCTAACAAATCTTGATGGAAAAGAAATTTCATAATTAACTCGATCATTCCAAACTCTATTGACATAAATCGGTTTATTCAATGGTGAAGAAATTATTGGAGGAACTCTAATTACTGGTAATCTAAAAGATTTATTGATTATCTCTTCTTTAACTAATAAATGAGTTTTTGATGGTCTATGAGATAAAGTTCTATATAATTCTTCTCCTTTATAACTTTTTGCAGAATCAGAATCAGAATCAGAATCTTGATCATCATTAATTGCTTCAGTATCAATTAAAGATACTTCTTTACTAGCTCTTGAAGTAACAATCAGTCGAATATCAAAATTACTATCATCATCTGAAGAATTAATATCATTTTCTTCATTATCAAAATCATTATCAAAATTTTTTGATTCCATAGTAAAATTTGAAGCAATTTTTTTCAAAGTTGAACCAATTCCTGATAATCTACTATTCTCTCTACTCAAGCTGTTTTGATCCAAAATTGAAGTTGGAATAAATCTTTTTAAAAACAAATTAAATTTATAGTTCAATGATGCATGAGGTGATCTAATGGTTTCTGGTAAATTTGAATCAAAAATCATTGGAATAATAAAGATATAATCACCAGCAGGATATTTGAATTTTGTCTTTTTGTAATTATTTGATATATTTAACATTTTCAGTAAAGCTGATTTTTTATCAAGATAATTTGAATTTTTGATTTCTTCAAGAGTTTTTAGTTTAATTTTTTGAACTGATTGAGATTCATTTAATCCAGCAAAAATTTTTGTATTTTGAGAATTTGATGATAATTCCAAATGTTCAGTATATGAATGGTTAACATTTTCTCCAATCAGCGATGAAACGCTTCTATTAAACCAATTTTCATTAACATTTTTTTCTGGTGAAATATAATAATTGAAATCTTTTAATAAATTTAGTTTCATTTGTACATCACCTATTAAAAATTGTTCATAATCAACATCACTGATTGGTATATTATTATTATTCGTTAAGTTTTTCCAAATAATTTTACAAACCAAATTTAAAGATATTTCCAAATTATTTAAATCAACATTAGTTTCCAAAATTGTTCCAGCATGTAAAGAATTTGGCCCTTCATCATTAATATCACTAACCACTGTTTCTTTTGTATAAGATTCATTATCAGATCCCATAGAAGATGGTAAACTATTAATAGATGAAGTAGAATTTTCAATAATACTTGAATTTTTCTGGAATATTGAATTGTTGAAATTTTGATTTGGATCAGGAATTGAAACAATTACCGCAAACATGTGTAAATTTGGATTTTTATCATCATCTTCTCCTTCTTCATTAACTTCTAATGGTACATTAGCCGCTGATGATCTAGCTTCATAATTATGCAAATCATCATCTAAAGAATTAGTTATATTTCTTGATAAACTTCTATTAACTCTTGCAATTCCTCGACTACGAATGGAAGGAACTGTTTGTAAGAAAACTTTATCATTAGAATTGATGACCGATATTTTGATATTATTTTCAAAACTTTTATCATCAAAATTGTTATCATTTAAAGAACTATTAAGTACTTGACGTAATTTTTCATGATTTTTTTGATAGATATCAGGATCATCTTTGATCAGCGAGTTTTTAGTTTTGATCTCTTTGAAATTCAAAGATAATGAAGGAGTTTTATCAACAATTGTATGATCATTTTTTGAAATTGTTTTTATAAGTTTTAATGGATTCAACAGACGATGCTCTTTTGAAACTATTGATTTATTGCTAGTATTAGAAAATGTCCTTTTAATCGAATTGTTTTGTTCATATTTAGTATTCAGATTTGATCTAGAAATGATTCTGCTTCCTTTTTTAGTTGTAGTACTATCATTGGCAACGGGTATATCATAAAGATTGTAAATTGCTCGATTATTATTCAAATTAAGACCAGTTTTTGAACGTAGAATAAGATCCAATTCATTATAATTCTGAGAATTACTACTTAAAGTTTGGAAAGTCTGTTGAATTGTAGTGTCTTTTAGATCATTACTTTTATTTTCCGGGGTTTTTGTGGGGCTGATTTTGGATTTTGATTGTGATAAAGAACTGTTTAACAGCAGTTTCAGATTCAGTTCTTGATCCTTTGATTCTAATGTTTGTTTAAGTTTCTTTCGATGCTTTGATCCGAATACACGGAGCATGTTTGGAATATGGTGGCGTTGATTAAGAATATTTTTGTATAAAATGGTTAGATTTATTTGAAGATGCGATGATCTTTTTAACTTTCTCAATTATTAATTAATCATGAGCCAATTAACACAAGATAATGAACTTGAGATTCTAGTCTTATCTTAATTGTCACTAGAAGAAATAGGTGAAGCTCATATAGATTGTCCTTATCTTTATTTGTTTCATGAATATGACGAAACTGAATATAGTAAGACATCAATAAGAACATTGATTTTAGAGTGGTCTGTTGATCCTAATAGAATGTTCATTCACAAAACATTATATACATTGTTTGATATTCACAAAGATATTTGAAAACATCCTTTGTAACAAGGTAAAGATGATATAAGATCTATCTGTTCTTCAATTATTTTTTACATTATTATTGTTGGTTATAATTATGTTTGTGGCGTTTTATTATCAAAAAAAACTTAAGATGAACTAGTTTATTTACATAAATCTACTATCAAAGAAGCATTAGTATCAGTTTTATGTCGTTCTCCCATTTATCTTTTCACAATTATTAAAGTATTTAATTCACATAATACATAATTGCTTACACATATTTCAACTGAATCTAAATTTGATTCTTTTAAACATTTTCTGGTTCAAGATTTCGAACAGAGTTAATTTGATGGAAATATTAAAAGTCCAATTCTGAATAACTTTGAAGAAATTCTGCTTGTATCAGACAGTCTATTGGAAAAATTGCTAAAGACTTGAAAATTTTGAGAGAGGTTTTGGAAGAATTTTATGTTTTAAGATTTGCAAAATCAATATTTGTTGATATGATTGATTTTGAAAGCAAGTCACGGTGCCTACACATCTTGTTGATTTAGTTAATGCAATAAGAGAAATCTCGTTGGAGGTGAAAGTAACCTTTGGTATTCTTCGGTTAGATCATGGTTTAACTTCTGTGATAAATACTAATAATGAGAAGGGTAGTGCTTTAGTAATTAAACTATCAGAAGAACTTGGAAAAGACATTACAGAATTTTTAAGAAACGCCACTTCAAATTCTATTATGTATTCATTAAATCAGTATCAAAAATATTTGACGAATTTTTATGGAGTTTTCAAATTTATAACAGCTTATGACTAAAATTATAAACTCAATATCATTGGGGAAACTGAATTTGATACTAATATTGATAATTATTTGGATGGTGACAAACTTAAAGATCATTTGGTATTGTTAATCAAAGAACTTCAATTTCCAGCTAATAATTATAGACCAGAAGAATTTCTGTTTTCAGAATTTTTTCAACCTCTTGTCAATTTCCAACTTCAAAATTCACTATAAAGGGCTACTAGAATGTATTGGAATGGACTGAAAATGAATTGTGCAAGTAGAATTGTTAAAATACTTGATTTGGTTGAAGAAATAGAATAGAAATAAGAACAAGAACAAGAAAAAATTGATCTTGAAGAATATCTATTGTCTGCGGAAACTCCTTTTCTTGGTTCTAGAGATTCGCCAGTCAGCGATATGACCTCTAATAAAATTGAAAATAAAAAAAGTGATGATTTTGAAGAAAGCAGTATGACTACAGAAGTTCTGGGAACTCAAAAACTCGAAAGTGAAACTGATTTAAAAAACAATAACGATGCTACAACATTCAGAAAATAAGCCGATTGATATCTTGTCTAAAGCTACCGATGATGAAATCAAGAAGTCAATTACAAAACATACAAGTAACAATTAAATTCTCAAAAAAGGTGAACATATAGAAAAGAAGAATTGATTTTAGTTGTAACATTAAAATATAGTAACAATGTCATTAATGGATTTAAAGATAAAAATCTAGAAAACCTAAGCAACGATAATCATGATTTGGCTGAAATTTCAATATCCAATAACTTTTCAAACTCCTTTGAAAATTTATCAATTAACGAACAAAAACATTTCAAAAATCCATTCATTGAAAAAAATAGTAAACTAATTCCAATTGAAATATATGATTCAGACATCATCTTTTAATATCCACTTCCTGGATTAAACAATGATAACTTTAAGAGTGATGATTGTATTTCAAGATTTGCTAGTACATTGATAGGCATTAATTTCAAAGCATCAATTAACAAACAACTTTGGTAGTTAAGAAGAGAATGATTCCTTGAGATTCAGTTCAACTTAATTAAAAATGAAATACCTTTTAGTCATTGAGGAAATTTAGTAACCATTGCCTTTCCATATTATCCTTCAAAAAACAAAAATGGAATAATTTAAATTTCACCATTTTCTGATAATCCAAATGAACCTTTTGAATGGTCAGACATTGTGGAATTTTTTTTGTCTGGCAACCGTGATTGATTGGATTGTTGATAATATGATGATAAAATTCAAAACTATTGGAATTTATCCAAGTTTGAAATTTTGGGATTATCTGGAAAAATGTCGTCAATTATTGATTAATAATAAATTTAAAATTGATTTGATAGAAAATCAAAAACTAATTTGTGATCTAATATTAACACTGATTAAATGGAAGTTTACAATTGATTTACAAGTCAAGAATTCAAATATTAATAATTTTGAGAATCACTTGATCAATAAACATGATAATTTGAAAAATTTAGAGTTAATTAAATCACAAAACTTGATTAGTAAAGAAGCTTGTTTCAATATCAAGTTTGTGGGAAATATTGTAGATGGTGGGTTTATGGAAATTCCTGATTTTGGATTCGAGTTGTAGCTCGTTGATGGTAATTTCTTACTGAACACAGGTTTAGATAAAATTTGACTTTATTATCATTAAACTTATTATTATTGATTTGAATGAATATTCCATAATCATATATCGTTGACTACTGAAAATGGAAATCCTATTAATCTTGTAAAACCCCGTTTTAGTAAACCCTTCCAGCTTGTTGCAGTATTGAAAGACCCTGTTCCAGCTGCATCGTAAATTTTTTCTTTACTCTTTTATATTTGTTTACTTTTTGTATTTTTTTTTTCTTTCTCCTAATAAAAGTTTTATACAGTTTGGATTGTGATTTATCCGTCTATGCTTAGCCATTTATGGTTTCCTATTAGTCTTCATTGACCCTAATTTGCAATGAATTTGTTTTAATCATTGATTTTTCAAATAATTTAACTTTAAGTTTTTTTTAATTTTTTTTTTTTGACGTAGATGGGATGAAAATTAAAGTTCAAATGGTCACAAATTTACGAAGTCATCTTTACATACTCTTCCTATATTGTAATAACTATATAAATCAAACAATCAATATTTGATGGAAGCTCTACCAACCAATTTCCCCTTTGACATCTTATCCAAAGCTTCAGGAGCTTCTTCAATACTAACTTCTTGAACTGGGAAATTGATACCAAACTTACTAGCAATATTTAAACACTCAATCAAATCTTTTCTGCCTCCCATCATTGATCCAATGGCTTTTTGATCTAAGAAAACTGAAACTGATGGTTTAAAATTAATACTTTCATCAAAACCAGGTAATCCAACACAAACTAAAGTCCCATGTTTACCCAAGGTACTCAAAGCTTGATCATAAGCTTGCTTTGACGGTGGGAAAACAACTGCTCCATGAACCCCTCTTTTGGTATATTTATATACTTCTGCTCCAAGATTATCAACTTTACTAGAATCAATGAAATATTCTGCTCCAGCATTCAAACAACTTTCTTTTTTGTGTTCTCCAATATCAATGGCAATGATTCTTAATCCAGCAACTTTGGCATATTGAATCGCCATACTTCCTAATCCTCCACCAGCTCCAAACACTGCCAAAAATTCCCCTGTATTTAAGTTAGCCTTTTTAATTCCTTTATAAGCAGTAACCCCTCCACAGAGTAAAGGAGCAGCAAGTTTTCCCGGTAAATTTTCAGGAACCGTTACTAAATATTCAGTATTAACTGGAACATATTCTTGAAATGTTCCATCTTCATGAATTGCAAAACCAGTAACATTATCACAATAAACTTCACCATCGGGAGTAAGACAACTTTCACAATGGTTACAAATCTCTTTGGTCATTGGGACCCCAACTCTTAAACCTTCGGGGAACTTTGATGGATCAACTTTTGATCCATGAGCCACAATTCTTCCAACTCCTTCATGACCGGCCACTTTACATTGCATTGAGACTCCTCCATTCCAATGATCTTGAATCAAGGAAAGATCAGAATGACAAATCCCCGAATGAGTAAGTTTAACAAGTACTTCTTTTTCTTTAAGTTGTGGTACTGGATAACTATAATCAACATGAATTTGGTAATCTTTACCAGTCTTATCAGTAACTAAAGCTCTTTGAACTTTAGGAATTGTAGAGGTAGTAGTAGCTAAAGAACGGAATTGACAGTTTAAATTGATACGAGGTTTTAATATCAATAATGATTTTGAACCAGTAACTGGAATGGTTCTAGATAATTGACGAAGCATTTTTTGTACTAAGTGTGAAGTACGAGCAAAAAAGGATTTGATAATTTTTTTTACAAATATTGATTAGAGAAAAAAAGAGAAAACATCAGAGTTTAAATATTGATTATAATCAACGGATGCAATTACTCTTTTGTTAAGGAATAATATTTACTGAATGATCAAAGTTAGTGGGGAAATAACCGGTTTTAGAATGAATTGTGTGGTTCCGTCCGAATGGAAGATCATGTTCACACAAATTTGGGTAAATTTATTGCAGAAGAGGAGAAGAAGAAGAAAAAAAAACAAGAACTTAATGATTTAGTAAAGCATGTCTCATCTTTTACGGGTTTTAAGGATTTCAAAGTCAGTGGACTGACCTTTTATAAAAATGGTAATAAGAATTATTCAGGAAATAATAATAAATATTACAATAATTTCAGATAATAAGCCGATTGATATCTTGTCTAAAGCTACAACTATCAATGATATTGAATATAAGTCAGCTACAAAACTCTGATGATATAAACAGTATAATTTCATAGTCGAGTCAACGAATTTTATACTGTTACTTCGTAAATTCAATAAAATTGTGCAGTGTTCATAAAAAAGAAGAAAATAAAGAGAAGGAATTTCATGAAGTTTTATAGCAATCATCATGCATAAAAAGAAACTGTCAAATAACAAAAACATGAATTGAGAAGATTCTGAATCATATCACAGAATTATTCAGAGCCTCTTATAGATTCATATAATAACATACTAACAATAATCAATTTATGAAAATACTTCTAGAATAATTTCATTCCCCTCAATCATATCAAAATAAAATATATTTATATAAAAAAGTGGGGAATTTTTAAATTGATTCAACAATTGAAAATAATGTAGAATAATATATTTTTTACTATTAATAAAATTAAATTGAAAAACTTATTCAATGAAACTAATCATTTAACTGGTACTTAATTATCCAAAAATTTTTTCAAGATATTTCAAACATATCAAAAAAATCATCAATTAATAAAAAACTTTGATATCAACGAAGAGAGTTATTGATTGAGGCTCACTTTTTTGATTCAATTACTTTTAAGTTAGTAACTCAATTGTGATTTTCCAATGGCTAGAAATGTTTGCAGTATGCTAACTTGAAAATCCTGACTGATTTATCTATTTGAGTGGGATATGATAGGTAACGTGACTGCTCACGTGTATTAGAGCTATTACCCTCCTTTGTTATATTAATAGAATATATTTCATTAATGAACACTTGTTTAAATAAACAAAACAAAACAAAACAAACTTATTTGACTTTGACTAATTATTGAATTTGTTATAAAAAGATCGTTCATATATCAAGATTGTTGTATATTATTAAGAACTAGGTCTTATAAGTAATTGAAGTTAATAAATTGTAGTAAAATGGATTTTTTTAATTCTTACCTCCGCAAACGGACACTTATGAGATTTCCCCCATTAAAATTACATTGTAAAATATATCCGTTTCAAAATTTCAATTTTAAACCGACAACCCATCTTAGAATCTCAAAATACCTTGTATTTAATTGCATTTTAAACCTTTTCTAATTAATTAAACAAATTAATTAATTAAAATTTGTTTACTTTTTGTTGTTGCGAAATTCCAGTGTTTTTTTTTTCCTTCTCGAAATTTTTGATTGATTCGTTCCATTTCCTTTCTTTAATTTCATTACTTTTTTTCTTTCATTATCATAGACCTTTTCTGGTGCCTTCTTTCTATTGTTAATACTTTTGATCTCTTGCTATTATATTCCACCCCCCCAATTCTTGCAATCATTTCATCTTCTAAAATCATTTCAATATTGGTCTTTAAATCATTTAATCAATGTATCCCAACAATAACAACAATAATGGTCATAATAATGGCTATAATCTGCTAGGATTTAAGGGAAGAAGAGGTTCTCATATCAATGATTCAAATTTACAAGAATCAGGTCTTTCCACTTATGAACAACAACAATATAATAATTTTCAGTTGCAACAACGTCAATTTCAACAACATCAACAACAACAACAACAGAATGCTATGAACAATCTCAGGTCTCCAACCATGAATGGATTCAATAATGGTAATAATGGTAATCGTTTATCAAGAAGATCAAATTCTAGTAATACCAATCTCAATATTCTATCGAATGTTAATAATAATACGAATAATAATAACAATAATAATTCTATTAGAAACAATCTTCTTAATAGTTTACAACCTCCGATTCCTCAACAGATTCCTTACGGACATCATAACTATCATCATCATGATAGTGTTCCCCAAACTCCATTCGATTTAAATTATGGAGCATCAATGTTACCGGCCAATTTATTATCACCATTTATTGGATCATCATTTAATTCTCCAATGGCCGCTTCAATGAGTCCAAATTTGGGATTTCAAAGTCATTATTCAACAGTTTCTGGTCCCGCCCCACCGAAAATTGGAGCAGTCCCAAAAAATAAAAAAAAAGGAATTAAATCAAATTATCTTAAAAATAAACATTCAAAAGTGAAAAATGAAGAAAATAATGAAGACATTGGCTCAGATTCTGAAGCGGAAAGTAGTGAAGATGATGTTATTATCACCGAAGGTCCAGGATTAAAAGATGAAGAAAATGATTCTAGTTTCAACGAAGAAAATAGTGTTATCAAAAAGGAACGGAAAATTAAAAATAAATCAAAAAATAAACAACCAACCGTTAACGAACAAGTTGATGATTCAAATGAAGTTTCCATTATTAATCCAATCAAAGAATTATCCAATAAAGAAATCATTTTATGTCATTTAAATCCCAATATTAAAATTCACGAATTTTTAAATTATTTGAAATTTGGTCCTTTACAATTTTGTTATATTTTAAATGATGATGAAGAAATCAAAGAAACCAAAGAAATCAAAGAAATTGAATTAAAATTGAAATTCATTTATCAAAGAACGCAAATCAACTTTATAAACCATTTCCATTTATACATTGATGAATTTTATCAAGAATTTAAATCCCCAAATGCCACTTATAAAATTATTAATTATGATTCAAATGATGATTATGTAATGGCCTTACCATTAAAAGAAGAAGAAAAAATTGATATGGAAAATGAAATTGAAGTTAATAAAGCCACAAGATGTATTAAAATTTCTAATTTCACTTCATTTAAATTATTAAATGATGATCATGAAAATTTGGAAAAAAAATTAAAATTAAAATTTGGGGAGGTTGATTTAATCAATACTAACGAACATAAAAATGTCATGACTATTCATTTTTTAAGTTTAATCAGTTCAATTCGTTTGTTTAAAGAACTTGATAAAGAAAAAAATGATAGTAAAGAAAATCTTGGGAAATTTAAGTATTACGAAGACAGATGTTGTCAATTAAATGATGATGAATTTGAACAAACTTTTGGACAAACTTCTGATTTTAACGAACATTTGGAGAACGAATCAGATTATCAACCACAGGAATTATTTATTCCTCCCCCAATTTCTTATCAAAATAATAATCACTTGTTACCAGCTCATTTAATTAATAATAATCAAATGAATGACTTAACTTCCACTTTTCAAGCTTTAAATTATTCTGGTAATGATTTGATTCCTCCAATTATGCAAAACATTAATAGTTTGAACACTAATGAAAATAGAACCGTTTATTTGGGTAATTTATCTCCAAAGACAACGGTTGAAGAAATTTGTAATGTTGTTAGAGGCGGGATTTTACAATCAATTAAATTAATTCATGAGAAAAATATCTGCTTTATTACGTTCATAACTGCCCTTTCTGCCACTCAATTTTTTGCTAGTAGTAATATGAATGGATTAACAATTCACAATAAAAAAATCAAAGTTGGTTGGGGTAAAAATCCAGGTGATTTACCAAATTCCATTGCTTTGGCAGTCACTGTTGGAGCTAGTAGAAATGTTTATATTGGGGTCAAAGATGAAGATGACGAAACCAATGAGAGTCCAAAAGTGGTCCCTGATGAACCAACAATTAGAAAAGATTTTTCCAAATACGGGGATATTGAACAAATCAATTTTTTCAAAGATGGGTATTGTGCCTTTGTCAACTTTATGAATATCACCAGTGCCATCAAAGCAATTGATGATTTTCATGGGAACGATAAATTTGCAATCCATCAATCATTCGATAATAGATATATTCATTACAAGATCAATTTTGCCAAAGATAGATGTGGTAATCCGCCAAAATTTATTAATAGACCAAAGAAGAAGAAAGTTTATAAAAAGAAAGTTGAAAGTAATCAAGAAGGTTTTGATAAAGACTTAACTGAAGAACAAGCTTTGGCATTTGCTTCAATTGGAATTAAATCAAATTATATTGATGAAAAAGTTAAGCAATCAGAAATTAATGAAGAAAACTTAAATCACGAAGAAACTCTTAATTCCACTCCAAAGAGATCATCGACCCCAAATAACAAGAACTCCATTATTTCTTCCCAAAATTCTCTGCCAAGTAATATCAATAACTTTAATCATTTTCAAAGACATTCACAATCTCATATTCAATTCACGCCAATTCAACAACAAGATCAGTCCCCATACATTTCCCCAAACAATTATGGTAACTTATTGATTTCTCAAGCGCAACCCAGAAAACATCCCAGTAGATCAATGAATCAATCACAATCGTCGTCTCATTCATCACAACCTTCAAACGGGTTGGGCTCATCGGGAAGTCAGGTCATGTTACAGTATCTTGCAAAAGCACAATTTGATAATTTAATGTTTAATCCTAGAAAAGATGATAAAAAGAAAAAGAATAAAAAGACTTTATAAAATTAAAAAAATTCAACCTAATATATAATTTACAGTTTAAGTTCGTAATTATAACAACCCTTGTTTTTTCAAATCTTCATAAATTTTTTCGGTCATTACATTACCATCTTCATCTTCCACTTCAATAATGTTTTTCGATTCGAGAATTACTTCTTTTTTACGTAATTCTTTTTTCAATTTTTTCCACAATCCCACCGCTTCATCAATTTGGACAACTCCCTTGAACGATAACAACAAATCGGAATTACTAATTTGAATTCCCAAACATTTCAATCCATTAACATGTCTAGGTTCTAGAAAATGTTTATCAAACAATTTACGTCCATTGAATTTGATATTCCCACAAATTTCACAGGAAAATTCATGCCCTAGCCCTTGTAGTTTCCACAACCAGAACGGAATGGGATTACCATCAATATCAAGGGGCAAGTTTTGGGGATTAGTATCCAGTTTCAACTCTTTTTCTTTGATTTCTTCTTCAAGATTGATGGGGAAATCATCATTGTCGATTTCGTTTAGTAGCTCATTCATCTCTTCCATTCTTTCTTTATTGGTTAATCCTTGTTTTCTTTCAATGTTCAATCTTGTATCTTTGATTTGTTTTTCTAATAATTCTGCCAAAGACTTGATTAAGAATTCCTTTTTGGAGATCTCTTTGTTATTATTGGGGATTGATTTTTGAAAATTTTTCAAATGTTTCTTACCAGTTAAATGACCTTTGTAGACCAGTTCTTTGGCAAATGATTTATTACAACTTTCACAGAATAGTTCATTGATATTGGAAATTTTTTTTAGTAATTCCCATTCTTTTGGAAAATCATTAAGAATTTTTTCAATAGTTCTTTCAGGACCGGATAGGATTTGAGTCTTTTTTAAAAAGTCTATCAAATAATTTGAAAGCTTTTCAAGATATGTAAAATACTCAAGGGAATACCTATCAATTGAACTTGGATACTTTAATCCAATTTTGTGAAAATTATTCAAATATTGTAAATAATTTAATCGATTTTCTTCCTTTAATCCTGGTAAATTCAACCAAAGCTTGTAATATTCGGTCAAATTGATAAACGTACCATACTGTTCTTCAATATTGAAAATTTTATCAATTTTGAAATCCGCGGCAACTTTACTTAGTATTGTCTTTTTGACCCATTCTTCTTTTTCATCTTTGACACTAGCTCCTCCCATATTATATAACTCTTTCAATGATGTTCTTGTAATTTCATGATGTTCATTTTTTTCATTGATTTTCCTAATTGTCTTGTCAAAATTTTTAAAATTATTATTATTCTTCCTAAAAGCTTCTAATTCATCATTTAATTTGGAGTTATTAATCAAAACCTCTCCGCAAATTTTCTTATACCTTTTGACAAAGATTTCAATTTCGTTTCTTTGGATTAAAATTTCTTTTAACGGTCTTTTCCTCAGAGTTTTTAGGTATCCATGATCAATTGATGAAGTTGAACCGGTGAATAATCCGGGATTTCTTTGTAATCTGGAAGCAATAGCATCTTCTATGACTTCTAGTTCTTCAAATTTAGATCGTTCAGTTTCAAGAAATGACATTGGAGGTGTTAATACTTAGTTTGAAAATTTGAATTTTTTGTTTATTTTTTAAAAAATGAGAGCTTTGATGCTCTGCCTGCAAATGACAATTTATAAAATATTTACACGAACACTTACAATATTAACAAAAAGCTGTTTATTCTCTTAAATTACAAATTCTTTCTATTCTTCAAAACTTTCAGTTCGTCAACAATTTCTCCAGTCGATTTATCCTTCATAACAACCGGACTATAATAATTATCTTTACTTTTTCTTGATTTATCTTCTTCTTTAACTGGACCTTCTTTGGCTCCGATTCCCAAAAACTCTTGTCTTTGAACGTTCATCACTTTATCAACTTTATTATCTTTATCTCCTTTCCAGCCTAATCCTCGTAAAAAAGCAGTGCCAAATTCTTCAACTGGGACTTTGTTGTAACTTTCTTGTGTGGGCATTTCACCATTGATTGTAGATAATTCTTTCATCCCTAATCCTATTGAAGTGGTTTCAATACTTGATGAGATTTTATTTTCATTGGAAGATTTATTAATGATTAATCCAAATTGTTGTGGCGTTGAATCATTATTTTTTATCGTTTTTTGTTTTATTGATGGTGGATTTATCACGATTATTTTCTCTTGTTTCTTGATCTCAGATTGTTGTTTGATTTCTTCCTGATCAAAGCTACTTATTTTGGTAATCTTTGGAGTATCTCCATCATCTTCATTATTTTGTAGAAGGTTTGATGGTAATTTCTTTTTATTTTTATTGATAGATAATGAGATTTTACCTGGTTTTTTGATTTTTAAGTCTTCTTTCTTTGATTTTAACAGTAGTTTCATTTTAAGATATTAATTTAGGACTCAACTGTACTATTAGTTTGATAAATAATCGAATTATTAAATTTACCAAAATTGTTTTGTTTTTTTCCGTTTAAACTTAATTTTAGTGAGCCAATTTCTTGGATTTTTCAATTAACAATTTGATAACAATTTACAAAAAATTTACTAACAGTAAACTAATAATCTACAATTGATAAACAAACAAAACAACTACAATTTAAAAATGCTACTTTAATATATTGTAATCATTATACAACACTCGAAATATAATTATAATTCATCATGAGGAACAATAAAAAATAATAACAATTTAATAGTACACTGTCTGCTAAACTCCCTTGATAGCTTTCATTAAATAATCATTTTATTTAATACTTTATCATTAATTCATAATTCGATTTCCCAATTTAACTTGATTCTTCGTCTTTTTTCTCATTTTCAGCCATATTTTCATCTTCATCTTCATCTTGAGGTTCTGCAAGCAATTTCTCAAGTTTTTCACTAATCTCTTTATCTTTACTACTTAATTCTCCCAAATCATCTTCATTACCGTTATCTTCTTGCATCCAATAATAATTACTTGACCCTCCAGTGAAATTCAAACAAAAGACTCTGCCAGTCTTACAGTCTTTAACATGGTTCCAATTAGCTTCCCCTGGCATAAGTAAAAGAACTTCCGGTTCTGTATATTTATTTGAGGCAGTTTTGTCTCTAGATTTCCAACTAAACTCATAAAAACTGGCTTCTTCATCACTTTTTTTAACAGAAATCTCTCCTCTACCAGGAATTGGTGTACAAATCCGAGAATTTTCATCAAATTCCACTCTACCAGCTTTAAATCTTAAGACTTCTGACATGATTGATTATTGTTTTGTGGTATACTTTTTTATATTTGCCACTTTTCAATTTTTTTGATTCTCAAATTCAATTTCATCCGCACTGCAGTTTCCGTTGCCGGGTAGGAATTACGGTAGATTTTCACTTTTATCAATTACTTTAATAAAAAACTCAGAATACCATAATATTAAATCGGAATAAGCCATACAATGAATCATAATAATCTACATACTTTTTTAAATGTATTTTTTTGTGAACCTAGTGTTAGCGGAAGTAGGTAACTCATAATAATTTTATGTGATTTTAGGTTAATATTATGTTGTAATTGAATTAAATCAGTAAACTTACTCCATCAGAAGTAAAAAATAACGTAAAGTACGCTTTAAAGTGAAGATGAAGGACAAACTACATGACAAAATACAAAATTCGATATGTGAAAATTACAATATATATTGATAATGATAACATTCCTATCCAATTGATGAAATTTTGAATATTATTAACTTATACAATTTCGGTTTAATGTTTTAAAGATTCAAATTGATATTATAGTATATACGAATAATAATTCATGGATTGATTATGAGATGAATGAATGAATTGGATAAGTTAAGAGTTATTGTAATTTAATTTATTGTTCAGCTTCAATGACTGGTAATTTTTGAGCATTAATCTTCAAACCGGCTAATCTATCATATTCACCACTTAAAATTCTTTCAACAACTACAATATCTCTTTTTTTCTTCTCATCCGCAGTTAATCCATCATCTTTCAAACTCTCCCAAGCTTTAATTTCATCCCCATTGAAGAATTTTTCTTGAGCTCTTAATTTCAATTCTTTTTCGGCCCAATCACGAATATCATCATTAGGTTTGAATAACATAACTCCTAACATTAAAAACAAACCCGGTACAAATCCATAATACATTAATTTCTCCCAACCTTCTTTTTCATTTTCACGAACCACTTCCCATTTAACTTCTCCAGTTTTAGAGTCTTCGTATGGAATTTTATCAATGATTCTACCAGAGGCTCCATTATCATATGATGGAACTAAATTTTCAAGATTTTGTTGATTTTCAAAATATAAATTACCGTATTCTTTATTAATAGTAAAAGTTTCAAATGTTGAAATATTTCTACCTTTAGTTAAAGTGGTCAACTTACTAAGTAACTTCAATTCAGTATCACTTGGATCACGAGAAGTTCCATCATCATTTTTATAAAGTTTTGATGGATTTGGAAGAGCTGCAATTGTATCACGAATTTCTGTTTCTAATTGTAAATCAAATTTTCTAACTTTTAAAGAAGTATGAAATAAACGAGTGGTTTGTGGTTTGGTTCCCACAAACTTCAATGAGGTACCAAACATATTTTGGGTTATTTAGTAATTGATGTCTATTTAATCAATTGATTGTTTGAATAAATTTTTTGGGATGGTAATTTGAATTTCTTCAAAAATGATTGGCTGCTGGTCACGTGCTCAGTTGCTGCAATATTTTCAACATGAAGCGCTGCCACAAAACCAATCAGTTTTTGTGATTCTCAAAAAACTTTAATAATATATAATTTGCCCAAATGTTTTTTTACTTCTGTGTTTCTTCTTTTCCCATACGAAGACTCAATTATTTTCATCATGTTCTCCAAACAAATTATTCTTTTAGCCTTTGGTTGCTTAATTGGTCAATCAATTGCCAGATCTGCCCCACAATACAATGATAATCCAACTAATGTTGTTGCGGTTGCCGATTTTCCTCAAGGAGGTAAGAAAGTCGCGGGAACTATGAAATTTTTTTCCACTAATGGTACGGTTAAAGTTCATTGGGATGTTACTAAATTACCAGCAAAAAATACTCCATTTTATTATCATATTCATGAAAAACCCGTAGGTTCAAAAGGTAAATGTTCTTCCACTGGTAAAAGATTGAATCCCAATAATGGTCCAAAAAAATGTGAATCGGTTAAATCTGATGATTTGTGTCAAGTTGGTGATTTAAGTGGTAAACATGGTTGGATTGCTACTACTTGTTTTGAAACTTCTTACTATGATCCATATCTTTCTTTGAATCCTGACGATGAATCTTACGTGGTTGGTAAATCTATTGTTTTACATTATCCAAATTCTAAAAAAATGGCTTGCGCCGATATTGTTTTATCGTCCGAATCAGTTAAGCATGCTGATAGAGAATCAAAAAGAAATGTTAAACATAATAAAGATTTGGTTGAAGCTCAAACTCCTAATTGGAAACCAGCTAATAAAGAAGAAGCAAAATTAATTGAAGATTCTCATAAAGAATGGTTGAAATATAATAAAGAAGGGGATGTTCATAGAGACAGTATTAAAGAAAATCCAGATTATTCCGAATTTGAAAAATTATTTGTTGAAGACGTTGACTTTGATGATGAAGATCTTGAAGATTTTGCTGCTTATGAAGCAGCAATTGCCAAAGAAACCAATGGTCAGAAAATTCTTGGTACTAAAAAGTTAGTTGAAAATAAGAATCATTATGATAATAAAACTAAAAAAGCCAAAGGTGAAGGTTATGAACCAGTTGTTCCTGAACATCATATTGATAAATTGAATCCATGGGATGAAACTACTTCAGAAAATAATGGTCATTCTTTACCAGTTAATTATTTACTTGGTGGATTAGCTACTTTATTTGGATTTATAATTTGAATAATAACAATAAATAATAATTTGCCATTTATAATACTTTATCATTGTAGAATTAATTGTTTTTTGATTGTGCGTTCAACTCTTTTAATAAAAATTCTAATCCTAATTTTGCAAAAGCTTCCATGTTTTCTTTTCTATCTTTTAGATTAGTATGTTTAACAATAGATTTTTCACCATTTGGTCCACTAATTCCCAAATAAACCGTTCCAACTTTACCAGTATCATCAATTGTTACATCTGACTGAATATTTTGATGTTTTAAAGTTGGGGAAGTGGTAGCTCCATTAACTTCAACCGTGGGACCAGCAAAACCAGATTCACAAAGCACATAAGTTGAGCCTAATTCGATTTTCAAATTTCTGGCTTGTTTCAAAACACTTGATTCTGATGGTCCGGTGTAGCTTAAAATTTCCTTTTCTGACCAGCCCAGTAATTTTAATTTCGATTTAAGCGAATAAACCAAAGTACCACCCTGATAAAATTTTGAGGCACCGGCAATGGAGACTAAGTAGGATGATAGTAACCCACCACAAGCAGCTTCGGAAACGGCAATGGTCTGGTTTTTAGATTCCAATATTTCCGCAATCTCTTTCACTAATTCGCTGATCTCATTGGTTACAAATGGCATAGCTTGGTTGGTAGTTAGTTGATGTTTGAGTGTGTTTAAAAATATTTTTTATTGAAAGAGTGCGGAAGGAAATTGGGTACGGATATCCGTAGTGAAATACAATATTAATGTGAAAACTATTTATTGATTATTTATAAAGTTTTGTTAATATTTTTATCAAATAAAATATCTTTATTGATTCCATTGATATTATAATTGAATTTGATTCTTAATTTCAATTTTGAACCAATTTTCCCAGTAATTTTTAAATCTTGTTTGTAATAGTTGTTTTTATTAATTTCTTTAATTAGTTCACTTGGAATAATAACTAGTTTTTGAGATTTTGCCACTGCTATTAAAAGATTAAAATTGTCAATTATTGAATTCAGGGAATTATTAGTATTAATTATGAAAATCTCAAGATTGGCAATTCCACTATTAAGAGATTTGAAAAGTAATTTGATGGTAATATCTTCATTAGTAAAGATTGTTTCATATTTATCATCAAATAAAAATTGATTAGAAGAGTTAGTTGGGTTAGTTGGTGGAGTATCAAATAAATTCAAAATATCTGATGATGATGATACCGTTGGAACAGTTGATTTAATTGAATCAAGATTATTATTTATTGGAGCAGCTGAACCAAATAAATCTAGAATATCAGCAGAAGAGGCTGGTTTTGTTGGAACTGCTGGGGTATTATTAGTATTATCACCAAAAATATCTAATAATAAATCCGCATTATTTTGCACCGGAGCATTGATTGGGGTTTTGGTGGTAATATTATCATTATTATTATTTTTACTATCATCCATTAAATCTAATAAGAAATTATCAGTTGAAGTATTAATGGTTGAAGTAGCACCAATATTAGTTGGACTATCCAAACCATGAGAAAGAGAAACCTTACCAATTTCTTTAATCATTGGAGGAGGAATTCTTTCTAATAATCCATTTTTAATATTAATATCTTTAATATTTAAAATTTCCAAATATTCAATTGATTTCATTTGCAAATTAATATTAATTGATTCACTAAACGATCTTATTAATATTTCAATTTTAGCCAAATCAGAAATATCATTTTGAAAAGTTTTTGAAAGTTTTAATAAAGTGGTCAAAATATATGAATTAATTAATTGACTATCAGTATTTTTGATTAATTTTTCAATATAATTTAAAATCAATTTTGAATCAATGAATTTACCATTTTCATAATTAGTATTTAATATCAAATCACCATATTCTCCAATACACCAAACATTAATAAGATTTAATCCATTGTTTGATAAATTTTTAAAACTCAAATTGAAAATTTCGTTCAAAGAATCTTTAATTAAATTTTGATTATCATTAGCATTTAAATTATTGGAATCAATTCCGATTTTAACTGGTTGATTATTAGCAATATTTGAAATAATCGCCAAAATAAATGAAACAATATCATTGGTTAAATAATTACCATTTAAATTTAACAAAATAATCAAATATTTGAAAAAAAATTTCAAATCTGGACTATACGCTTTTAAAATTAAAGCTAATTTTGTGGTAATAAAATATTTTAAATCAAGATTATTTAATGAATACAGTGATGAATTATCTAAAGATGATCCATGATTACTATTATTATTTTTTGAATTACTACCAGAATTCAATGAAAAATCATTAATATCTTTTGAAATATTATAACTAAAAGTGTTAAATTCATTAAAACCTTTGGAACTATTATCAGTTGATAAAGTTTCTAAAAATTTCACCAATTCTTTAATCAAAATTGTAATATTGTGTTCATTGAGAATTTCAAAAATCAATTCTAAAGCTCTTCTTTTTATACTAATATCACTATCAAATAAGCAATAAATAATAATAGATTGATGTCTCTGAACAGTTTTTGGTTCAAATTTAACAACTGTTAATAAAGTATTAAGGGAAATATATTTAATATTATTATCTTTTAAAGTTAAAAACTTTCCTAATAAATTAATTCCCAAAACTTTTAAAGCATTATTTGAATTTTTTAATTGAAAAATTGATCTAACCACTTCATATAAAATTAAATTAGCAGCATTTTTACCAAATTCAATATTTGAAGAAATTTGAGTCAATAAATCATTATATTGGTCATTCAATCGATTATAAAGTTTAACAATGTTATATTTACTTGGATTAACAGTTTCTTGATTTTTGGTTTCTTCAGTTTCAATAATGGTTTTTGATAATGTAATAATTAAAGTAATGGTTTGTAAAAGATTAACATGTAAAAATGGGTCAGAAATTCCTTGAATATCATATTCTGGATTATAACTAGTCGATGATAAATTACTTAAAATAACTAATAGTTTTGGTAATGAATTAATATAAAGAGAAGTTTTAACAGAATTATCTCCAAATAAATAAAAAGCTTTTAATAATTGACAAATTGCTAATAAAACTGAATGATCTCTTTCATTAACATTTAATAAATTAAAACTATGGAAACTTTGAAAAAAAATTTCAATCAAATCATTATTTTTCTCAACAATTTTAGCAGCCACTAAAATGGCTTTTTTTTTCAAATATGGATTATTACCATTATGAGTCAAAATATTCAAAACATCATTATATGTATCATTTGCTAAATCATATGAAACCACGGTAGCTAAAGTAGAAAGTGATAAAGAAACAAAAAATTGATTCGGATGATTTAAATCATGAACCAAAGAATTGGTTAATAACGTTAAAATTTCTTGATTTTCATCTAATAACAAACTGGCAGCCAAGTAACCTAATCTTTTATCAATGAAATTACCACTGGCCAATAGTTTGATACATTCGATTTGCCCAAAATGGGTTTTTTCTCCCAAAATATAAAGATATAATAGTTTCTGAATATTAATTCTTCTTTTATTATTTGATAAATTAACATCTTTAAAAGCGGTTCTAATGGCGGCCGATTCTTTCCGAATAACAGAACGTTCATCGGCAATGGTCTTTGAGTATCTAACAGCTCGGATAAAAGAACGTAAAGATCCCATTTTGATTGAACTGTGTTAATTTGATTGAATTGTTTAATTCAATTCAAATTTATTAGACAATTGTCAACAAAAAAATACTTGGTCAAAAAAGGGATCACGTGTAAGATGTTGAGCCCTGGAATCTTATAATAATCTTCAATTAATTGTTAATAAAATCAAAAAGACTCTTTGTAATATAATAAGTTATTAATTAATGAGTCAAGGAGAGTTGTTGAGGTTCGTGGAAACCAACCGATTGGTACTCACTGTTTTTGTGGGACTTCTTATTGCTGCTATTTTGGTTTTTTCAATTCAAGCTAGATCAAAATCAGTCAAGATTGGAGTTCTTAATGAATCTGGTTTAAATATTAAGAATAATCAAGATACTTTTTTAGTCATTGGGGCTCCTGACAGTGGTAAAACTAGTTTATTTCAATATTTATCTTTACTCAATGAGATTAAAACCAAAGATTATGATGCAAATTTATTAAAATTTCAAGATTTAGATATAAGTACTACAAAATCATTCAAGTTAAATCTTGAAACTATTAAATTACCATTTCAATCACCACACAAATCAAGTTTTTTATTAGTTGATATTCCCGGTGATGATAAAATTTTCAATTTGAAAATCAAAGAACTAATTTCAAACTTTAAAAATATAAAAGGAGTAATTTTCATGGTTAACGCTGCAGTTCATAATAATAAAATCAATTCAATTGCCAAAAAATTCTTTAATTATTTGATCTTAAGTGAAGGTCGTCCAAATGGAATTGATACCTTAGTGGCAATCAATAAAACTGATTTATTCGGAGCTAGAAATCCCTTGAAATTTAAAGAAATTTTGGAAAAAGAAATTAACGAAATTAAAAATGTCAGTTTGAAAAATTTAAAAAGTGTCAAAAACGGGATTAATGAAATTAGTAGTAATGATGATGATCAAGAAGAAATTTTGGAAGAATTCGGCAATGTTAATGTTAAATTTCAATTTGATACACTTGAAGGGAATTTTGATTTTATCGGGGGTAGTTTACATAAAAATAAAATTGAAAACTGGGTTCATTGGATCGATGAACGTGCTGTTAACTAATTGATGATCATTATGTTTTTCTCATTCTTTATAACTTAATAGAGCTATTTTCTTACCATTCTGTAAATTTACAAGTATAAATTTAATATGAACAAGAATTTCTTTATTTTATTTATAAGTATTTAATCAACTTTTTCAGGATTTGTTGATACTTGAGTTAAAAGTGGCTCAGAAATTTCAATTCCGAATTTTTGAGAACTTAAAATTAATTCTGGTAATGATCTACCCCAATTTATTGGTTTTTCCGATTCTTTTGCAGCATCATTCATTAATTTGACAACTTGTGATAAAATTT
>JBAKFZ010000101.1:0-42315 GCA_037355385.1 Saccharomycopsis sp. FM-2023a
TATTTGACAATAAGTTTTTAGAATTTTTCAAAGATTGAAAAGCTAAAATAAATTTATTTTGGGATAAATAAATTAAAAATGATAATTTCAAATAAAAAATTGAAAATTTATTTTTGATTAAATTAAAATAATCATTTGAGAATTTTTCAATTGGTTCATCTATATTAAATATAAAAGTTTCTCCGAATGGATCTTTGTCATTATCATAAGCAGTGATTTTTGCAATTTCTTGATCTCTTTTTTTAATGTTTTTATTTTTATTTTTATTACGAAATTTCTTGTGAATACTTTCATCAACAATTTTGGCAAAATTCTCAATAATTGATTCTTCTTCATTTTTAGATTGCCAATCCATCAACAAATAAACTTCACTAATTCCTTTAATGGCTCTCAAAAATAATGATTGATCAAATAATCCATCTGCCCATTTCAACATTTCGACATATGATCTAGCAGTTCCTTTTCTAAGACAATATCCATGGAAATCTACTTGATCATTAACAAATTCTTTATAATTCTTAACCACTGCATTGAATCTTTTCACAGTCAAACCTTTTAATTTATTAATGTTATCCATATCATCTTTTAATTCTTTAACGGTTTCAATTGGTAATTCATTTGGATTTTCGATTTGATTTAATTTTTTAATTAATTCATCATTAGCTTTTTTAAATAGTCTGAAATAACTCTCTGATTCTTCGATCAAATACCAATTAGCTTGCATCAAATGTAAATCTTTTAATCCATTAATTGAATCATCATTTTTAGTAAATAATGAAACAATCTCAATTGCTTTATCAAGATTATCACATCTTAAATAATATTTGGCAGTTTTACAATTAATAAAACGATCTTGTAAATCCATTAATCTAGCTTCATTAATGACTTCAGCAGCTTTTGTTAATTTATTTTGATGTTTTAAAGTATTACCTTTGAATAGATAGAGTTCCACTAAAGTTGGAGAATGTTTAATGGCTTTATTAATAAATTCTTCGGATTGTTCAATGTTACCAATAAATTTGTAATGTTGAGCAATAAAATACAAAGTCCAAACCTCAATTGTTGGATCAATTTTTTCATTTGATTTTTTTAAACTTTCTAAAAATTCAAAAACTAACTTCTCGATAATTTTAACTTTTTCAGGATTATTATATAAGAAATTCAAACTTTTAAAAACAGATGGAACTCCTTTTTGTAACTTTGAAAATAAATAATTCTTTAATTTTTCTTCAAATTCTTTTGATGAACTTCTTAAAAATAATAATGGAATAATTTTTGGTGGATCAGATTTTGGATAAAATTTTTCAAGTTTATTATATAATTTCAACCTTTTTGCAACATCATCGTTATCAATTTCTAAAGCTCTTTCTAATAAATAATAATAATCAATTTTATCAGGATTTCTTTGTAACAATTTTCTATAAGTAATTGAAGCAGCTTTATTATTTCCTAACATACTTTGATAAATTCCCCTAAATTCTTCAACACTTAATTTATCAAATATTTTGGATTCAGCTTCGTTCAAATTTTCTAAAGCTTTTTTGATATTTCCACTTTCGAAGATAATTCTATTTTTATAAATTAATGATTCAGAATGTTCGATTAATTCCGATTTTTCTAATTCCCCTTGAGTAGCTTCTTCAAATCTGGTCAATGTTTTTTCTGCTAATTCATAATTTTTATTCAAATGATGTGCAATTGCTAAACCAGTCCAATTAGCTCTGAAACTTGGAAAGTATTCAATAACTTTTGATCGACTACTTAATAAGCCTTTATATCTTCTTAACTGGATATCAGCAACTGCTAAATCTTTCCAAATGTTTCTATTTTCTGAACCATTATCTAAAGCTAATTTATAATATTTGGCAGCTTCAGAATAATCAGCAATTGCTCTATAAAAAATAGCTATAATATGATGAATCATTGGATGAGTACTATTTTCTTTTAAAGCTTTTTGGAAATAGTTCTTTGTTTCTTTGTTTTCTGGATCATCATTTTTGGGATTATTAACATTTATATGATATAATAGCAAACCTTTCAAAGCTAAAGATTCTGGGTGGGCTTTTTTCTTTAAGTTTGTATCCACCAATTTAAGACCTTTTTTATATTGTTTGGCTTCATATAACTTCAAGGCTTCTTTGAAATTGACGTCTTCCTTTGTTTGGAAAGGATTGACTGTTCTTCTTCTACTCATCTTAGTGATTAAGCCAGTTTTATCGTTCTTAATAAGCTAACTATTCAAGTGAACAATCAAAATTCGTCGAAAAAAAGTCGACGCACCGCCTCGGCAACATCATATGATCCGCACCGTCTTACCGTCCGCACACTTCATTCCCACTAGCACGTAAGTTGGTTTTTCAATCCTTAATCAGTAATATAAAGCCAACAAATTTTTTAATTATACAGAAAATCTTAAATAATAATTATTGAAATCTTCATCATTTATTTGAAATTGTAATATTCTGGGGAAAGATCGTGATAAAATGTCACGTGACCCGTTTCTCAACCAATAAAATTGAGGAAAAATGAGCTTACAAGAAAACACAAAAAAGTTGAATTTTAGACACAATTAAGAATAATCGAGAACATAACACAATCTTAATAATGTTGGGTCGTCTTTCACTTCGTTCTTCCAAAGGCATGTCCTTGACCACTGCCAGATATTTTAGAACCATTGCTCCGGCCTGTTCAGATATTGATTATGTGAAATTGGCAGATAAACCAAAAGACCCATTATTAGGAGGTTATCCACCTTATGAAAGTAATTTATACTTTGATAGAGATCCATATAAGAAATATGATGATCAGCAAAATAGAAGAAATTTTGATGAACCGTTAGATCCTGAAGATGATATGAAAAATATGTGGTCCCCAGATTATTATCAACCAGTTAGTGATGCTACTGCTTTAAAACATAGTGGAATCTTTTTTGGAACCATTATTGGAATTACCACTTTTCTTTATTATTTCGCTTATCCTGAAAAACCAGCCATTCCAAGAAATTATCCTCATGGTGGATTAGCTAAAGATTTGGGAGCCTCTAGTGAAGAAGATGCCAAACTTTTTGCTGCTAGAACTGATACCACTATTGGAGAATAATCAATTGATTTTGAAAATTTTAACAAAAAATAACATCAAAAAAGAGTTTTTGAGATAATTCTTATTGAAATGTACTTTTAGCATGATCTTTAACCTCACATATACACACTTAATCTTTCATATTCCACAAAGTTTGTGTTTATTGAAAACTAAAACTTTCTTTCATATGGAAAAGAAGACTCTTTATAATATTTATAATTGTTTATGCATGCCATGGACCACGAATCAAATCGTTGTAAGATGAATATTGATCATTGATTGTTCGAAATAGTAACACTCAATAGTAACACTCAAGTTAATACAGAATTAATGGGAATTCGTACTATTCAAGATGTTCTCATAACCCCTCAAAGAGCTTTATCACTAACTTCAAAGTAATTTTCGTAGATTTAAGTCTGGTTTGAGGCAATTAATGTGGTCAATTTGATTAATGGTTGACGTAGCGCAAAGTGACACTTACAGATTATTTTTTGTAAAAATTGATAGTTAAAACAATTCATGTATTATGATCTGTAAAAATAACAAAAATTAAAAGAAAACTATATTCGCAGAATGGGATGAAAATTAAAGAAAAGATTATGAAAAAATGCTACCTCAAAAAATAATTAAAAAAATAGAGAAAGAGATTTAAAGGAAAAAACGGATAAGAAATATCCAAGCAAATAAAGGTGATCAAAAAATTAGGGTATAAATATGTATATACAAGTATTTTATAAAATGTGAAGGGGGTCGTGAAAAAGTTGACAGTGCAAAAAACCATAATAATAAGGAAAAATAATAATATAAGTAAAAGAGGAGGTGGAAAAATAAAGGTAAACTCTATTAAAAGAAAAAAATTGAAAATGTAAATCAAACAATGTCAACATATTCAACATGATCCTTAGCATATTTGATTGCATCAGCAACCGCAGTTCCTGACAAAGAATGTTTAACTCTAATATGTCTTGAAAGAGCATCACCTCTAGAAAAAGTTTTTGGAGAATGGATGGGTTTGGATTCTTCATCTATACTATCATTATCCGTAGAAGCAGCAACTGTAGAATTGTTTAATGAATTTCTGTAATTTTTCTCACAGATAATACATCTAAAAATTTTCTTTTTTGAAGCATGAATAGTTTCTTGGTGTCTAATTAAATCATACGGTCTAGAAAATTTCTTGAAACATAAACCACCAGTTGCAGGATTGGTTAACATACATTGATTATGACCATCAATATCGTCTGAACCTGAAAGTGTTTGTCCGTTATTGCCTTGAGCAGAACCATAATTACCTTCTGATTCGATTTTTAAAATTGAAGGTTGAATGTTTTCTTGTTGCTCTTGTTTAACAGTCAAATTATTCTTTCTTTGCTTTGCCTTTTGAAGAGAACTATTATTTTTAGCGATTTGAGTTTTGAACTTACCACCATAACTATTGAACATATTGGAGTGAGCATTTTTTCTAAATTGAGAAAGTTGTTCATCATGATTATTTATAAAAGAAGGTCTAGCTGATCTTTCAAATAAACCAGCAGTATCAAACTTTGGAGCATATAAACTATCTTCATAATCTGATACATCAGATTCTAAATCCATAGACTTCAATGTTTTTGTGTCATCATCTTCTTCCTCTTCATCATCAATAACACTTTCTGGAGCAAATGATGAATTGTAATTTCCATATTCAGTTTGAATATTTTCAGCAGTATTAATTTCTTTATTATATGGTTTTGGAGATGGACTTGGTAAGACCGAAGTATTTGGAGTAGAAACACTTGAACTATTGTTATTGAGTTCACTATTGTCTTGTTTGTTATCAGAAAATTGATAGTCTTCACGATTTCCAACAGTAAACAAACTATTTTCTTTGATGTTATAATCATTATAAATTTCATCTTCTTCTTCATAATCATCTTCGTCTTCATCTTCACTTTCATAGTCTTCTAAATCTTCGTCTGGAATTTCCAAAGTTTGATAGTAATGAAGGGAGGGAAAATTATCATAGGTATTTTTTTCAGAAAACATTAATTTAGGATTATTTTGTTCAAAGTCTTCATAAACATTGAAAATCATTTCATCATTATAGGTATTAAAACGAGGAACAGTGTTTGTAAAGGTGTTTTCATCGAATAATCGCAAATCGGGATTACCATATTCGTTAAATGGTTCGACCATAGTATTTTCATTATTTTCGTCAATCATATCAAAATCATCATTAAAATCACTAGATCTATTTGACTGAGAAGAATTTTGCTCGGAAATAGATGATGAGGAGCCGCTATTTGATTTGGTGGAAAACAGATTATTACTAATGCTATTTGATTTACCGCCGACATTAATCTGTTCATCACTGTTATTACTAAAGTTCAAAAACTCATCAAACATCTTGGAGTTGTTGAAGCCTGACCCTAATGAGCTTGATTGATGAGTTAAAGAGTTTGGATTATTAATATGATACAACTCATCTTCATAAATATCAGAAATGTTGCGATCAGCTGGATTGGAAAAAACGGCGTAGGAAGTCATAACTAAAGACTTTGAGAAAATCTAACTAGCTTTGTGTGGTGTTTTGTGGTATGAAATACGGAGTATAATAGGTTTATTATAAGCAAATAGAGATTAATATAAAACACTTGCTAACAATAGTATTTGTTGGATTTTTTTTTGTTGTTTTTTTATTGGGAATATAATTTAATAAGGAGTCAGATGAGTATGTATAGGAGTTATTTTGTAACAGACTTGTGAAAGAAAGTAAGTGATAAGGTGTAGGTGTGGGTACCTGATGAAGGTAAAAGAAGAGAGAAAACAACAGGGTTAAATATCTTTTTACAAACACTGGAAGATCTCATCATCAAAACACAGCAACCCTCGGAATCTTCATCCTGTGACACTATCCGGTAACCTCGGAATTTAAGGGGTTGGCTGGGATAAAGATTAGTAATTGGTGAAATACGAGGGTTCATCCCGTGCTTTGTTTGGTAGTCCGAGGGCGGGAAAGCCCCCGATACACAGAATCATCTAGAAGCACAGACTCAACAAGTTGGAATTAAGTGCAATTCTCAAACACAACTCCCATTTATTGGGACCAATTACTCAAAACTAAGGGAAATCAGAGCAAACGCTTCTAATAATAGCAGTTTGGGATTTGTTCCTTACAATTGTAGCTGGGTCGTTATAGCCTTCTAAATAATCGTATCATCATCGCATTATCATCTTGAGCTTGAGCTTGAGCTTGAGCTTGAGCTTAATAAGAAGATTCAGATGCGATCCATAAAACCATTTCAAATCTTTTCGGATTTAGTCATATCAAATTATTACATAACAAGGCAATGTCGACCAACTCTGTTAAATCCGTAAAATCTTTACATGTGGCCCCCGTTAATTCCTCGTTCGACAGTCTTCCGGGTTCGGGCTCTTTTGTCACAAAATTGTGTTTGTGTCACTTTGTATTTTAATCCCGAATAAAACTGTCCTTCAGATTTAAACTCTCCATCAGAACTCCTTGAATTCTCATTAATTCTTGTTTGACACTTCTTTATTTGGAATCTTTAACTCTTAGATTTTAATTAATATCGCTTTGGGTTGTGTTTCAGACTCTTCTCGTTCCTTACAACCTTTATTGACGCATATTTTTTATAATAGACATCATCACCACATATTTATCCGACGCATAGGCTTTTCTAAATTAAATTAATTAATAAACAATAATATTCAGGAATGTTGAGACATCTTTGATAACCAGAATTTTAATGATGAAAATACTTTCATAATCTTCTCAATTGATAACAAGTGTCTTTTTAATTCCGGTCCTTTTGTTAAATTTTTATTCATAAGCAATTTACCTGTCATGAATGACATTAGCAAAGTGCGGCAAGGTTGATATTTTGAGCATGATTAGAAATCCAACTACTGTAGAGCATAGTTTTGTATTGTATCGTTATGGACACTTTCATTGGTGCTGTTTGGTACAATCAGTTGAAAATTTAAATTAATCCAATTGTAAATGTCAAAATTTCCAAAAAAAAAAACGACCTCGGAGAGGATCGAACTCTCGATCTTGCGATTAACAGTCGCACGCCTTAACCAGCTTGGCCACGAAGTCAATTTATGCTTAATTTTTTTCACGAGGTATGATATCCGTGTCCTCTAAAATATGGTGCATGGTTCCACCCAATAAATAGTATCCATAAATGGTACTTACCAAAAACGTCTAAACTACTCCATGAAAGCTTCATCAAAAGTAGTTATTCCATCTTGATGATATAACTTCACTTCATGGAAGTATAGTTGCAAAATTAATATAGGAACTATACTTCAAAGCATTATTAATTTTATTTTTATTCTTTCTATAGTGGAAGTAAATGGTATAAGTTATATTTGCTTTGTTTGAAAATAAATCCATTTAGTTGAATCCCTAAGTATCTATCTCAAATTCTTCATTGATTATAACTGTTCCATCTTGTGATAATATTTTCTCAATACTGTATTTTTGGTTGCTTTCCCTTTAACTACCAACAACTTTAATGTTTTTTTAGCGCTAAAACGATATTTATCGAGTAAACACGCTGAAATTAAAATAAAAAGAGACCCCATTACATGAAGAAGAGACATTATGTAGTATCAGTGATTACATGAAATGTCTTTATGAAAAGCAAACGATTTCGGGCTCCACTCCTGAGTATCTTCTGAGAGTGATACTTAAGGAGTCTAGGTTGCTCTTGAATGGTTTTACATTTATAATTTAAGAATTCAAAAAGAAGAAAGTTGAAAGTTGAACGATTCTATTTACCGCTAAAGAGTTGATTTTTTGTCGTAGTCATTCAAAGAGTTGAGAATACTGTCTTTGTAGCTATAAGATATATATAATTACTAGTAATACTGAGTACTGATTTATAACCCTCTTATGTGTTCTTATGTTGATCAAAGAATTTCAAAATTGCACGAGAAATTTAGCAAAACATGTTAAATTTTTAGTGAATCGGATGAGTTGACCAAAACTGAATCCAAATGATCACTAAACAATTTTGAAAGCAAACATTGGCTAAAAAAGTTAACAAACTAAAAGTAAAAGTTTTGACGTAAATCACGGTGTTTCTGTCACATGAGCTGAAATTTTCTATACTTTTCCAACTCATCTCCCCCATCTCTCTTCACCATTTGTTTTTACAAGTAATCAATCATGTTTCGATATCTCAAACCACCATTGAGAAGAAAATTTCACCAGTTTTTTAAAAAATCCAATAATAACAAAAATCAAAAGATAATTAATGAGTTAAATAAATCTTATCCAAGTACAAATTTTCAAATTGTGGAAAACAAATCGAGATTATCTGGATTGAAAATCTTTGGAATCAGTAGTTTAATCTTGATTGGCTCAATGGCTGGATATATTGGCTACAAAACGTTATTTTTGAAACATTCGGTTTTCATTCCTTATAAAATATCATTGATCACATCTAAAGATTTGAGTGAAATGTTTAATAAAGATTATAATTCATACTTAACTACTCCAGTTGATAACTTTCGTGATTTGATTATGATCGTTGATAGAAATAATAATACTAGACAAGGACAAATTATGATTAATAGAATTGAAAGAATCATCAATGAAAAAATTTTGATCAAGTTGTTAAAGAATCCATATTTCCAAGAAAATTATTTAGTGGTTAATGATTTATATGATAGTCAAGGAAATTATGAAGAAATTTTGAATGATTTCAAGTTCAATAAGAATCAGTTTTATTTCCAATTATTTTTTGAGTATAATCACAATCATAATAGTAATAAATCAGACACTAATAATAAAACTTTAACAATTTGGGATACTCTTAATAAAATAAAATATTTGAAAATTTCATTGATCAAACTTTCCCCATCTTCGTTATCACTGGGAAGCTCTATTATTTATGAACAGATTGATTTTTTCAAAAGAATTTATATTACAAACTCAAAAATTTTACAAAACTTAAAGTTTTTTTTAAATCACAGTGAAGAAAAATCAAATATAATCAATAATAACAATGAAGATTTTGAAAATGATGATTGGGATAATGATATTGATGATGAAGATTTTGGGGATTCTAAAAGACGTCAAGATTTTAGTAAAGTTTTAATCAATGGATTAGTTGAGTTGAATGTCCCCAAAATCAAAAATGACAATATTAATAATTGGATCAAATTTAAAGGAATTTTATCCAATAATTATAATTTGAAAATCGAAGAATTAGAATTGATTGAAGATGGAGAAAATATCGTTAAAATCATATGATTAATTGTTATGTATATAATGTTCTGCTTACTTATAAATAGTTTTGCTCTTTTAATGAATTACCTTACTGTTTCTATGTTAACCTTCCCTCAAAAGTTAATCACTTGTTCAAGCGAATTTTTTGTAATATTGAGTTAAACAGTCCCACGTGCATGTAAAGACCGTAATCTTAAAATGGAGATAATCGGGCTTTGTAGGAAGTGTATAAATTTGACCAAATAAGAAGTCTTATTCCTCAGATTAAAATCATCTCAAAATAGAAATGACTAGAGTAGTTGCTCATAGAGGATTTAAAAGAGAGTATCCTGAAAATACCTTGTTGGCTTTCACCCAAGCCAGAAATGCTGGCGCCACCATTATTGAATTAGATCTTCAAATGACTGTGGATAATCAAATTGTGGTTTGTCATGATTTCAACACTGGTAGAGTTTATAATAAAGATTTAAACATTCATAAGTCAACTTTAGAAGAATTAAAACATCTTATCACCATTAGACTGCCTCATGAAAAAATGCCAACTTTAGAAAATGTTTTGAATTGGATTCAATTACCTGATAATGATGGAGTTAAATTAATGTTTGATATTAAAAGAGTCAATGATTTAAAAATCCTTAAGTTGCTACAAGATCAATTATTAAAGACTCCAATCAATAGAAATATCAATGATGATGATAATCAAGATTTATCAAATAAAGAAATTTTCAAATTTTGGCAAACCAAATTGATTATTGGTATTTGGAATTTTGAACAGTATGATTATATTCTTGAGAACAATTTGTTTTTTGGTTTTGATAAATGTATTATTTCTTTTGCTTTAGAGTTAGTTTTACCATTATTGAAAGTTAGTGATGCTCAAAAAGATGTTGAAAATCGTTTGAGTGTAATTTCTTTATTACATGTTATAACTTGGGAAAATCTTGCTTACAAAGTTGAAGAAATAAAACTTGATGAAAAACAATTACAAGAAAGTTTCGAAAGTAAAAAAATTACTGCTTTGCAATACTTTTTGGGTAAATATGTTTTACCAAAAAAAGTTCAATTATTTTTTTGGACCGTTAATAATTATAATGATATGGATTGGGTTTTAAATTTGCCATTTGTTGAAGGGATTATTAGTGATAACCCAGATGTTTTACACGATAAACTAACAATTAATCGTCCACCTGAACCAACTGAACCACAAGAAAGATTAAAATATTTGAAAAATTCTTTAATCAAATTACAAAAATCTAAGCCTTGGTTTTTTTCCAAAACTGGATTAAGAAGAGCAAGTTTAACGCTCCTCTTTCGGCTCGTTAAGATGATGTTGTTTTTTAAACTACAAAATGTTGGTTTGTTTGGTTTTACTATCGGTAAAGCTTTGTTCAGTTTTAACAAAGCTGTTGGTTTGGTTTGAAAATTGATAGTTATATGCAAATTAGAGGTGTATTTCAGATCTGTTCAACAAGTTTTTGATTGCATTTGCGATCAATTGTAGTGGTGACTTTGACTTATCGATAAGTACAGTTCCCGTCACCCCGCAAAATGCCAAATTGGTGTGAATTATATACGAATCTGAACTTAATCAGAATTATCATCCATAACTCTAGTATTTCTGATATTCAAAGTCTAACCTAGTTCATCATCCTTTAAACTTATTTATTCAGGAGAGAATCATTTTTTCATCGTTGTTACAACCTGATTAATTGCTTAAATTTGCAAAAAAAAAACAAATAATAAAAAAAATTGCGGAATTTAAATTTGTAATCTTCTTAACTTTACTTGAAGATTGCCACCTAATCGATCATGGAATCGGAATCATTTTTCGGTCAAGAAACTATTAATAGAGTCTCTTTTCTTAGAGAAGATGCAGACTATATTCAAAAAACCGTCGAATTTTCGGGAACTAGACTACTTTTCATTAAAGATAATTTCCCATTAATAAAACCTTTAAATGATGGGAAAAGTAAACCAGAGTTTTTGGATTTCAAGATCAGTGAAATTGAAAAAATTCATGATTATTTGAAAAAATGGAGTGTCTTAAATAAGGAACAATCAATTGAGTTAAGACAATTTCCAAATATTGTATTCTTAGGATTAATGACTCCAAAAAATGATTCAAAAGAAGAAGTTTTGAAACATAAAGATGGTAGATATTCCGGGATTCCGTATTTCATGATTGATATAACTCCATCAAAAACAAATGTTTCTGATATTAAAGCTCCTGAATTAGATATTTTTGAAACTTTGAACTCCAATAATGTTGAATTTGACAATTTAAATGATAGATCTCAAGTTTTTAAAATGAGCAATGCCGATGCCTCATTGTTAGCTTATGGGAAAATGTTTATTGATTGGTTAAATAAACAAAATTTTTGTCCACAATGTGGTAAGCCAGTTATCAAGATTCACGCAGGAACAAAATTAAAATGTTCTTCAAATGTGGCTTCTACTACAGTGGTTAATGGTAAAGAAAAAACAACTTATGAATGTGAATCAAAAAATATGTCAGTTTCTAATATTCAATTTCCAAGAACAGATCCAGTCTGTATTATTGCTACTGTCAATTTTGAACATAAGAAGATTTTGTTAGCTAATGGTTTGAAATTTCCTAGCAAAAGATTTTATTCATGTGTTGCTGGATTTATGGAGCCTGGAGAGTCTGTGGAAACTTGTTGTCTTAGAGAAATTTGGGAAGAAACTGGAGTTAAATGTTCAAAAGTGGTGATGCTACAAAGTCAACCTTGGCCATTTCCTGTTAATTTGATGATTGGATGTATTGGGGTGGTGGAATTTAATGGAGAAAATGAAGTAATTGATTTGGGCCATGATCCAGAATTAAACGATGCCAAATGGTTTGATTTTGAAGAAGTTAGAGAGGTTTTGAAGAGGCAAAAGGACCAATATACTTCTACTACAGATAAGAACAACGATGAAAAACTGATTCTTTTGCCGCCTCCTACTGCGATTGCCCACACCTTGATCGATATGATTGTCAGTGGCCGATTCCCTAAGTTGTGAGATGTTTATATAAATGTTTTTAATAATAATATCCAGTAATATAATAATCCTAACATTTGATGAAATTAATAATAACAATAGAGAAGCCCCTTCCCCAAGTCACGTGTATATGAGAGCGCTGAAATTGATAGCGACACGTAAAATTTTTATAAATTCACTACTCTCAGAAACTGCAAAAATAACAACAACAGCTCTGTCCCAACTCCATCCTCCCAGCTGCTCTGAACCATGGCTATCTTAACCTCCTCCATCGTCAACAACGGGCCCGTGTCCATTGTTGCCTACTGCTTGTCCTCTATATTGATGACATGTACCAACAAGTATGTTGTGTCTGGGAACCCTGATTTCAATTTGAATTTCTTATTATTGGCCGTGCAATCTTCCGTTTGTATCGTCACTTTATACGTCTTGAGGGCCCTTGATATTGCCAAATTTAGACAATTCAACAAAGATGAAGCCAAGTATTGGTCTCCTATTGCTTTCTTATTGGTCTTGATGATTTATACCTCTTCAAAAGCTTTACAATACTTGGCCATTCCAGTTTATACTATTTTCAAAAATTTAACTATTATCTTGATTGCTTATGGAGAGGTCATTTGGTTTGGTGGTAAAGTCACTCCAATGGCCTTAAGTTCTTTTATGTTAATGGTCTTATCTTCAGTGGTGGCTTCTGTTGGTGATGATAAAAAAACTCCATCTGCTGAAGACGAATTTTCTTTATTTGGTTTAAATCTTGGTTATGTTTGGATGTTTTTAAATTGTTTTGCTAGCGCTTCTTTTGTTCTTTACATGAGAGTTAGAATTAAGAAAACTGCTTTCAAAGATTTTGATACCATGTACTATAATAACTTGTTATCCATTCCAATTTTAATTGTTTCTACCTTTTTATTAGAAGATTGGTCTCCTGCTAATCTTGCTAGAAACTTCCCACCAGAAACTGCCAATCTAGTCATTTTCTTAATGATTTTCTCTGGTGCTTCATCTGTTGGTATTTCTTACTGTTCTGGTTGGTGTATTAGAGTTACTTCTTCCACCACTTACTCTATGGTGGGTGCTTTGAATAAATTACCAATTGCTTTATCTGGTTTAATTTTTTTCGATGCTTCTGTTAATTTCTTATCTGTTTCTTCAATCTTTCTCGGTTTCGCAGCTGGTTTAGTCTATGCTGTTGCTAAAAAGAAGCAAAAGGAAGAAGAAGCTCAACAAGCTTTGCCAACTTCCAATAAAGTTTAAGATATATTGTATACCTTTATTAAATCAAATCAATATTAATCAATATTGATCAAAAAAAAATAAATAAAAACATTATAAGGATTAATCAATCGAAATGATAAAATCAGATTTTCACATTAGAGTATTTCACCCACCATGGTTTTTTCTTCTGCTTTTCTACACTATCTAAGTAGCTTCCCCCATTATTCTTTATCCCAAGCATTCTACAGAATTTGATTAATCTTCTTGCGTGTATACTACATTGTTCTGTTTAATCATTAAATAATTTTTAATTTCTGTAAAAATGCATTCTGTCAAATTTCAACTCCGAGCTTATTCCCCATACAAAATAATGCGTGGGAAAATTTCTTTCTTTTTCAGCGCCAAAAAAAAGTGAAAATTTCAAAAAATTATTTTTCTCGATGACTCAAAGCTCGCTTATATAAACAAAATTTGTTAATACCATGTTGAGGGTTTCCAAAGGACATCTCAATAAACCTTTATTGAGATCATTAGTCTCCACTACTAGGCGTGAATCACAATTATTTTTGAATAGTTTCAAATGCTTTTCCACTACTTCCACTAATTCCCAGGCAAGAATTCTTTCTGGTAAAGAACTTAGTAAAAAAATCAAATTACAAGCTTTTGAAGAAGTTTCTAAGATTCAAGAAATCAATCCAAGTTTTCAACCAAACTTATCCATTATTCAAATTGGAGAAAGACCAGATTCTTCAACTTATGTTAGAATGAAATTAAAAGCTGCTAAAGAATCAAAAATCAATTCATCTTTAATCAAGTTACCTTCTGATATTTCTGAAAGTGAATTATTGTTTGAAATTGAAAAGTTGAACAATGATAATTCTGTTCATGGGATTTTAATTCAACTACCATTACCAAAAGGTTTTGATGAAGCCAAAATCACCAATTCTGTCATTAAAGATAAGGATGTTGATGGGTTTAGTAGATATAACGTTGGTGAATTATCAAAAAGAGGAGGAACCCCAACTTATATTCCATGTACTCCAAATGGGATTATTGAATTATTGAAAAATTCTGGAACTGAAATTTCCGGTAAATCAGCGGTGGTTATTGGTAGATCCGATATTGTTGGTACCCCCGTTGCTTCTTTATTAAACAAACTTAATGCTACTGTTACCATTTGTCATTCTAGAACTAAAAATATTCCAGAAATTGTTAAACAATCTGATATTGTGATTGCTGCCTTGGGTCAACCAAATTTTGTCAAAGGTGAATGGTTAAAACCAGGATCTGTGGTTATTGATGTTGGAATCAATTATATTCCAGACTCTTCAAAAAAATCAGGAGTTAGATTAGTAGGAGATGTTGATTTTGAATCTGCTAAAGAAACTGCCGAAGTTATCACTCCGGTTCCCGGTGGAGTTGGTCCAATGACAGTGGCAATGTTAATTAATAACGTTTTAAAAGGGGCTAAAGCTCAAGAATTAAATAAATTCCATCCAATTAATCCAGGAAAATTACCATTAGATTTAAAAATTCAAGTTCCAAGTGATATTGAAATTTCAAGATCTCAACATCCTTTACATATTGAAGAAATTGCCAAAAACATGGGATTAAAAGAATCAGAATTTGAACAATATGGAAAATTTAAAGGTAAAGTTTCTCTTGATGCTTATAAACGTCTTGAAAATGAAAGAAAAAACGCCAATTATATCTTAGTGGCAGGAATTACTCCAACTCCATTAGGCGAAGGTAAATCCACTACTACCATTGGCCTTGTTCAAGCCTTAGGAGCTCATTTGAATAAACCAACCATTGCCAATGTTAGACAACCATCAATGGGTCCAACTTTTGGGGTTAAAGGTGGTGCTGCTGGAGGTGGCTATTCTCAAGTTATTCCAATGGATGAATTCAATATGCATTTAACTGGGGATATTCATGCTATTGGAGCTGCTAATAATTTGTTAGCTGCCGCTATTGATACTAGAGTTTTCCATGAACAAAGTCAAAAAAATGATAAAACTTTCTATAACAGATTAGTTCCTAAGAAAAATGGAAAAAGAAGTTTCACAAAATCCATGCTATTAAGATTGAAAAAACTTGGAATCAATAAAACCAATCCTGATGATCTAACTCCTGAAGAAATCAATCAATTTGCTAGATTAAATATTAACCCAGATACCATTGGTATTAAGAGAGTGGTTGATGTTAACGATAGATTTGTGAGAGAAGTTACCATTGGTCAAGCTCCAACCGAAAAAAATTATAATAGAAAAACTGGATTTGATATTACTGTTGCTTCTGAATTAATGGCGATTTTGGCTCTTTCGAATGATCTTAATGATTTAAGAAAAAGAGTTGGAAGAATCGTTATTGGAATGAATTTCAACAATGAACCAATCACTTGTGATGATATTGGTTGCGGAGGCGCCATTACGGCTTTATTGAAAGATGCTATTAAACCAACCTTAATGCAAACTCTTGAAGGTCAACCAGTTTTAGTTCATGCTGGTCCATTTGCTAATATTTCCATTGGTGCATCATCCGTTATTGCTGATAAATTAGCTTTGAAACTATTAGGTACTCCAAAACGTTTAGATGTGGTTGAAAAAGAATTATTATCATTAATTGAAAATAGTAATAATAAAATTGATATTAAGAAATACTTCCCAGAGAAAGGTTACGTGGTAACTGAAGCCGGATTTGATTTTACAATGGGTGGTGAAAGATTCTTTAATATTAAATGTAGATCATCTGGATTAAAACCATCAGTGGTTGTTATTGTTGCAACTACTAGAGCTTTGAAGTTACATGGAGGAGGACCAGATGTTAAACCAGGTCAATCATTACCAATTGAATATTCTACAAAAAACTTGGAATTAATCTCAAAAGGTTGTGAAAATTTGGCAAAACAAATTTCCAATGCTAAGAGTTTTGGTAGTCCAGTGGTGGTGGCTATTAATCAATTCCATACTGATGATCCAGAAGAATTGGAGTTAATTAGACAAAAATCTCTTGAAGCTGGTGCTACTGATGCCGTTGAATCGAATCATTGGGCTGAAGGTGGTAAGGGATCAATTAAACTTGCTCAATCAATTGTCAAAATTACCGAAAATTTAAATGATGAAAATGAAAAAGTTAATTTCCTTTATGATTCAGAAAATCCAAGTATTGTGGAAAAATTACAAATTATTAGTGAAAAAATGTATGGAGCTGATGGAATCGAATTATCACCACTTGCTAAAGAACAAATTAAATCTTTTGAAAAAATTGGTTTAAATAAATTACCAATTTGTATTGCTAAAACCCAATATTCTTTAAGTCATGATCCAACTCTCAAAGGGGTTCCAACTGGATTTAAAGTTCCAATCAGAGAAATCAAAGCTAGTGTAGGAGCTGGTTATTTATATGCTTTGGCTGGGAAAATTATGACAATTCCTGGTTTACCAACCCATTCTGGATTTATGAACGTTGAAGTTGATGAAGAAACCGGTGATATTGAAGGATTATTTTAGACTACTATTAATAGATATTGAAGTAAACGTTTAAGCTATCAATTGATTGTAAAGTATATTTTTACATTTCTGGAAATTTTTTTAAAAGTTGCTTAGTATAAAGAATTTTGGATCCACACAGTAAAAACAACAACGGGAAATTTTGGTTAAAAACCAAACCACAACCAAACACTATTATACTATAATTATAACAAAAATTATATTAAACTAGTTATCAAATTAATGCAATAACAATTGGTAGATATTATTTTTGAAAAGATAATAAAAATTGATGAATTTAACAACAAAACAAAAAAATATAAAAAAATTTGAAATTTGACATTACTTATACAAGAAAAACTGTCTATAAAAAATGAAGCTCAACTGAAGTTGTGTTAAAGTTCTCTTTATGTGATTTTAATTAACTTTCAAAAACTACTTAACATTTCTTTAGTATTTGGTTAAGATTTAAAGACGAGTCTTGAACTATTTTTTCAAATCCAAGTAATATCTCTTCAAACAAACAGAACAGGAGATTCAAATATATAATTAGGCTTGACGTATCCAATGTGAGATCGACTTTGCAATAAAAACCTATTTTAATGACAACAATAGGATTATTAGAGAAAAAACCAAAATAGTATATTGAAACATCGGATACTGAACTGAATTTCAGAAAAGAAAAATTTCCAATTTGAAAAAATAACTATATTTGACAACTATCTATTAATATTCGTAGTTGAAGTTTTTTGATTTGCTCGTGTTTTAGACAAAATTGAACTTCCAAAATCAAATATCTTGAGGCTTGAAGGCCAACAATGCTGCTAGCAGTCCAAGTCTGTCATATGATCAAGTTTTCAATTTACAAAACGTTAAAATTAAAAAGTCAAAAATTGTATTCTAAAAAATACGTACTTCTTCGAAAGGAAAGGAAATTGTAAACTAAAAAAACTGGAATAGAATAAGAAAGATTCTTCACAAATAAATAATAAGAAAAACAACAATTAAAAAACTTTAACAGAAAAAGAGAGAAAAAAAAATAAAAACAACTATTTGTCTTCAACGACAGGTTCTTCATGTTGGTGAATCTTAGCAGAGATTTGGGATTGAACGACATGTAATTCTTGAGGATTGTTTTCTTGATAAGCTCTTAATTTATAAGATTGACCAGTACAATCCCAATAGATACCTTTCAAAGTGAACCAAATACCCAGACGACCTTCCCACAATGGATAAATAGCAACAGCAAAAGAAGTAAAGAACATCCAAATAAAAGCAACGGTAATCCAACCAGTAAAGAATTTTTTGGAGAAAACATAACCAGTACCGTACATTGGCATTGGCCACATGATAAGTAAAGAGAAAGTCAAGAATAAACAAATATAACCAGCAGTTCTGGAAGCTTTTCTCAAAAGTTCAGATTCAGTGGCTAAAAGTTCAGCTTTTTGGGCTTCGGCTTTTTCTAAAGCAGCAACATAAGTACTAACTGGAGCTAAAACAGGTTCTTCCCCAATCTTTTCAACATCATCACTGTCTGGAGCATCAGCAGTAATAGCTTCAATGATTTCTTCAGTTTCATCAGCACGTTTAATAGTTTTCAAGATTTCCCAATCAAAGTTTTGAGAACCAAAGGCAAAAGTGAAAATTGGAATGAAGATTAATGGGGAAAGTAAAGCCACAACATTACCAATTAACATTGGATTGTCAGCAAAAAGAGTATCATATGTGACATCACCTTCTAAAGATTTAGCAGAACCAATCCAAGAACAAATGGCAATGATGGTTCCCAAAATTGGAGTCCAGAAAGCAGCTTGAGTGTTTTGATGCTTGGATAACATGGTACCAGCACAAGGACCAACAGCAGCAGAGATAATAACTCCCATCATTTCATATAAGAATCCCATACTGACTCCACCGTAGTAAATACCAACACTAAAACCACACATCAAAAGAGCAAAACCAATGACTGAAGCATGGGAAGTCATAATTAATCTTCTACCAGAAGCATTTGGGTTAACATATTCTCTGTAAATATCATAAGTGAAAATAGAAGAAACTGCAATCAATTCAGCACTCATAGCACTAGTAACGGCCATGAATACTAAGACTAAGACAGCACCAGCACCTCCTGGCATAACAGCAGTGGCAGCATATGGCAAAGTTAACCCTTCATTGACTTCATCGGCAGTCATCAATCTTGGATAAGTTGGGAAGGAAGGATGACCTTCTAAAGCAAGAGCGGCAAGACCACCAAATAAACTAATGGCAAAAGGAATAGCAAACCAAGCAAGACCACCTAAGACATAACCTGGAAGAGCAGAAGCTGGAGAAGAAGCAATAGCTTTATTCCAATATCCATTATCAAGGAAAACAGTTCCAAAGTTACCAACAATGTTGATAACGAAGAAAATACCACCAGATCTAGAATGCATAGTAAGATATGATCCTTCAGCATTACCAGAAACTGGGGATTTTTTGGCACGTTCAGTGACCAATTCCCAAACTTTACCAGCAGAGCCTAAGTCAGCATTGACAGTGAAAATGTTGAAACCAATAGTCAAGACAATAATACAAATAATCACGGTATGGATATAATCAGTGAGAAAAGTGGCCTTAATACCCCCAAATAAAGTATAAACAGTGACTCCAAGAGGTAATAAGAAGATGGCAGCCACAGTGTGCATTCCTGTTAAGTGGCTAATAGTAGCAGAACCCCCAGTTAATAACATAGCAGTGACTAAGATATTGGTAGCGATAGCAAAAAACATGTAAACTGCATGAGTGGCCTTCCCATATCTTGCTTTAATAATTTCCAAATAAGTATGGGCATCAGGAGCCAATTGTTTAGATTTAATAGCTAAAAAGGCGAATAAAATGATTTGAACAGTGGCACCAGAGGCATAAAAGAATCCACCAGAGATCCCATTTTTATAAACTTGAGTGGTAGATTGTAATAAAGTAGCAGCCCAACACCAGGAAGAAACGACAGCAGCACTGACCAAAGAGGTCTTGACAGATCTACCAGCAGAGACGAACTCTTCACTGGTCATGATTTCCTTTTGGTAACGTTTTAAAGACATAGTGGTGAGGATCATACCAAGAGCAAAGGCAAAGCCCACGCCCACAACAACCCCATATCCAGTTCCTTCAGAAAGTGGTTGAACCATTATTAATTGAAATTTAAGAATTGAAGTGATTGTAGTATCTTTTGAATGGTTGACTGAATTTGGTGGAAAAGCCTGATTTATATAGATTTGAAATTGGTTTATCTAATTTTTTCACTTTCTTGACCTTGATTGATAAAATAAGCATTGATATTCATTGTTATCGCAATTAAAGATAACGCACGATTTGCTGCAATCAAAAATTATTGCTCCCTGAACATAGCTTCCGCCAGTGTAAACTGATAGTTTACTATATTAAATGGTGAAAATTTTTCATCGCCTCCATGACAGTGTCATGGAATTGTAAATCTTGGACTCAATCAATAATACTGAATCCAAATTGTCAGATTATGACCCTCCAATTTTTCATGATTGAGCAATTAAGATTCTTGAAAGAAAAAATTCCACCGCTTTTTTTTATTACAAAGTTTATACTCACACAACTCTTGACCAGCGTAATGGTGTGAAAATTATTATCTTATTATGAATCAATTATGATTCTTTATAATTCAAAAACGTTAGTGATCCCAAGATTATTAAAGTTTATGCGTTAAAATTAAAAAACTCGTCTGTAATAATAATAGTGAATAAATTTTAAAACTTAGATGAATTTTGAATATGCAATCAAATATTCACTTTAATCCCAATAATTTTCCGAAAATTCATCAAAGTGAGTTCGCCTTGAATAAGATCCACGAAACGTCTGTCAAGTGAAAACGACTCAAAAAAAATTCGAGTACCTTAGCTCGCCGTTTAACGCTAAAACTTTAGGCGTGGAGAACAATAAGCACAGGGAAAAATTTTTACTACAAAAAATTTGACCGGCTAAGTTAATTAACTTCCGCCGGAATCTGTGTTCTGTCGACGCCGTCCCTGAGACCCTCTCCTTTCGCACCTAACTTAGTAACATTAATCACATGATCCATTTGATTTCCCGGTACAAACGCAATTAAATACCGCTAACGGCTGAACAGTAATAAATAAAAGATTCTGCATACTCCACGTGATTATTTTTTTTCGACATGAGTGACATTAAACTCAAATAGTTAATTTTTTTAGTGTCAAAATAAATGTCAAATTGATTATTGATCTGATTAAAAATTTTCTTTGTTACTCCTTCAGGAAATATCATTGAGAGCCATTGATTGATCAATAAAAGTTTTCAAATTGTGATCTTATCATTAACTTAATCATTAAACTAACAATAATTTGGTCATTATAATTAAAATTTTCAAACCAAGTCTTATTGAACAATCATATGAATCTTAGTTCATCATTGTTCGTTAAGAATCATGACTGTCTTTGAAAATAAAATATCATAAGTGATAAATCATTTTCTATATCAGTTATCATGACATTATCATTTATCGTGACATTATCATCTAATCATCTTAATCCGTTATTTTTTAGATGTCACGCTTATTACATGTCATGCACTTGAAAAATCATTATTATATTATACTTTATACATTATTCATAAATTAACGTCCAAAACCGAACCATGAACCAGCAGCTTTGATTGCAGGACTACCCAGTTTACTACTTTTGTTAGAGCTTTCATATTTATTTTTGATAACCTCATTTTGTTCTTTAATTTTATCAGTTTTTTCAATAATAGCTCTAATATCATCAGCAACAAATTCAATTTGGCTTTTAACATCATCATTCATTTTTTCAATTTTACAGTTTCTTAAAACCAGATGGAATAGTTCTTCTTTAAGTTTTAAATCTTCTAATTTTCTTGATAGTTCCTCTTTTTTCAATTTTAATTCTAGATTAAAATTTTTGATTTTGTTTAACTTTTCATTTTTATGCAAAATTTCTTCTTTATATGATTTATGAGTTAATGATAAATTATTTAAATCTGTTTGGAGCTTCATTAATCTAACTTTATTATCTTTTCTTTCTGATCTTAAACCAATTAATTCTGGTGTTGTTAAATCATCGCTATTGTATGACTTATTTGAAATTGATGATTGTGAAGAATTTCTTGTTTGGTAGTCATCATCTCCCAAATTAGAAGTGATAGTTGTAGCAATTGATCCAAAACTATTATTAGCGTTACCATGTTTATAGATTCCTGTTCCTAAAAGATTTGAACGTCTCTCTTTCTCAAGAACTTTTAACTCTTCTTCATATTTATAAATAATTGGTTCAAATTTAAGAGCTTCAATCATGAAATCACCAAAGATTTTTTTTTCTTTAACCGTGATTTCAATTACTCTACTTGTTTTATTATTATTTCTTAAATCACTTCTAATAGTGGTGTTTTTAGCAATTTCTTTGATATCAAAATTAGGTGATGAGGTTCCCTTAAATGAATTTTGTTCATCTTCTTCAGGAATAACTGGATTCGTGTTAGCATAAGAGTTAATATTTTCATATAGATGAAGTTCATCTTCTTTAATAAATTTATTAACAAATTTGAATTTTTCATCTTTCAAAAAACTAAAAATAACATTACTACTAAGAAACTTCATTAAAACTTGATTATTTTTGATTTTAAAAATTTTGAAATAATTTTTTTCAATTACCAATAATAAAAATTTAATCAAAAACTCTACTCCTTGAATCATGACCATATCCAAAATTCTCAAAAGATTTTTGTCAGTAAGTTTATAACCATTTTTGAAAAACTCATTATTTGATTCAATCTCTAAATCTCCATTAATTTCTCCAATCGATTTAAGTGACAAATCATTATTAATTGATGCTTTGATTGTTTCAAACTCGGTACTATTAAGCTCTATATCATTAATTCTAACAGTTTTTTTGGATTTTGGACTTGAAGAAGTTGAACTGTTAGCAGATTTTTCGTTGACCTCTTCAAGTTCTTCTTCATCTTCTTTTGGAATGTTTTTTTCATCCAGATTATCAGTATCAAATAACTTATAGTTATTTGAAAATCTATGGAAAAATTCAAATATGAACCTTTCTAGTAAAATATTGGTATGAATACCTTTTGATGATAGATATAAAAACACTTCTGGAAATAAATCTTCTAAAGATCTATTAAAAATATAAATAAATTTGTCTCTATTATAGTCTGATAAATAACTCTCTCTAATATTATTTAAATCATTGGTATCATTATTTTGATTACTAGTTTTATTCATCATTGATAAAGACTCCACAGTAATTGATGATCTTCTACTTGAAGCACCACTGGTTGTATTAAAACTATTATTACTCATGTTCACTTGTGGTTTTTCAACAGTTTGAGGGGACTTTTTTCTTTCTCTTAAAATTGAAAGATTTCTGGCATTAATATTATTATCAAAATTGAAATAATTTTCATTTAACATGATTAGTAAACTAAAAATTTCTGCATTTGATAATTTTGCAGCATTAGTTTTGATATTTAAAACATTTTTATCAACTCCAGAACTTCTCAATAATAATGCACAAATTGAAATAATTGTTTTAGATGGAAGGTAGAAAGATTTTTCATTAATTTCATCGGGACTTCCTCTAGCATTAACTGAGGGTGAAGAATTTGGACTTAACAATCCTTTAATTTCTAAGTACCCACCTCTATCATAGTAAATTGTAAAATTTCTTAATATCTCAAACAAATCTTTATCAACTTTTTGAAGTAATTCTTTATTGAGATCATTGATTTCGAATAAATCTTGGTTTGATTTTAAACAGCGTAAATCAGTATTGAAAGTTTCGCAAATTTTTAATCTTAAATCATTTTCTTTTGAAAAGAAGCTAATAGTACTGTTTTCTTTGTAAATTTTCTCAAGAGTTTCTGTTTTACTATTAGTAAGATAAAGATAAATCAAAGATCTAATTGAATCCGGAACTCCTTTTTGAGAGAAAACGGTCTCAATTTTTTTAAGAGAGCTAACAGAATTCATTTTTGAAGGATAATGATCAATAACTGACTTCCAAAAGTCCCAATCAACTTCCATTAATTCTTCATTTTCTTCGATTCCATTTTTAATACTGAATCTGTTAACGACTGGAGTCTTCGTATTAACAAATTCAGTTTCTTGAATTTTTTCAAATTGTTTCAATAGGTCAGTTTTTCCCAGTTTAACATCTTTAAAAAGATCATTTTTCAAGGAAACGTTGAACTTATTAATATTAAATTGTCTGTGAATTGACCGGATATTATTATTGTAATCCAGGTCAGTTTGTTTTTCCAGGCCTGGTGAACTTTTTTGGCCTCCAAGATTGTACTTTTTTTCCGAAAAATGTTGAGTATAATTGTTATTTACACTAATTGAAGGCTCGAGACTATAACTTGGATTCCCTGTACTAATTTCTGGTGAATAATTCATTTGAGGAGTATTAAAGATTTTTTTATCGACACCAGAAAAAGTATTTCTCAAAACGTTATGAGGAACATTTGAATTACCACTTTCCATTGCAAGATCAATTCTAAATTGATTTCTCGAAGTTTGCCCTCCACTTGACATTGAAATCATTGATATTGGTCTTCCAACATTGGATCTGGGGTTCCCATTTGCTGTTAGCGAGCCAGGACTTGAATCAAACCCTGCAATAATAGACACTGGTCTCTTTGACTTAGTTGACTCAGGACCAGGAGACAATAATTCATTTGGGGAATTTTCACTGGTGGTTGATAATGAGAATATGGATTTAGGGGTTCCGTGAACTGATCTTCTTGCCAATGATCTTTTTCTGGTCATGAAAGATTTTAAAGCAAAATCATCACCTTGTCCTGGTGATTGCGTTGAACTTGGAGGCATTGACTAAACAAGTAACAAACAACTCAGTAATGGGCAGTATTTGCAGAACAATTGCTATACTGTATAAATGGTTTGAAAATGGATATCCTCGATAGTTTTTGTCCGCTTGTGTTGTAATAATAGTAAGAGATCAAAGTGGAATCAAAGAAGAGACGATTTATTTGATACTTGGTTCTCGATGGGTGGTGTGGTTTCCCTGTCTGAACAAAACTTTTTTGAGAATATTTTTTTTATACGCTTATATACCCTGTAATTCTGCAAATTTGCCAGCCTGGAGGATGGATTTGTTTCAACACTTGTTTCAAGCTCACCACTACTTTGATTTTCTTGAAGATCCTTTTAAGTCCTATTTGAATTTGAAACTCTTAGTTGGGGTACGTTTTTATTTATTCGAGGAACTCTGGCGACTTAAAATGTAAATGTAAACAAAAACAAATAGTTTTGAGAAATTTGTAAATATGTGAATATTTCAACAAGGTTTATTTATTTACACACATTCCAATTAAAACATCTACTGGTAAATATACAAATATATTAAACAAAAAATTTCATAGTATAGTGGTATTAATAATAATATAAACTTCAATCTAAAAAACAACAATCATCAAAAAATTCAATAATTTAACAATTGAAAAAAAAAAAAAAACAATAAACAACAATTTTAACCATTAAATTCAGATAAGTCCAGAGAAGATGCATTACTGTCAATTCCAACTCTCAATACTTTGACTTCTGCAAGCCATGGATGATTAAATAATTCTTCAGCTGTAGCACGCTTTTGAGGATCAATTGTAAAACATCTTTCAAGGAAATCAATTCCTTCGGGACTAACTTCTCCAGGACCTGGAAGTTGAGGTTTGTTACCTCTAGCAATTTGATACATGATAGCATGAATATTATCAAACTGATACCATGGACGATGACCTGTACACATTTCAAGAACACAACAACCAAGAGCCCAAATATCTTCACTACCCCAATATTCATGTTCAGGATCAATCATAGTTTCTGGGGCCATATACATTGGTGTACCAGCAACCCCTGCACTTGGTTGTTTAAGACCTCTGTTAGCACCAGAAGAGGCAATAACCTTAGCTGCTCCAAAATCAACAAATCTTAAAACTCCCAAATGATCAAGTAAAATATTTTCTGGTTTAATATCACGATGAGATATATTATTTTGATGAAGATAAGATAATCCCTCGACCATCTGAAGAGTATACCATTGAACTAATTGTTCTTCTGCAATTCTTCCTTGCTTTAATAATGAGGCTAAAGAACCATTATCACAATATTCCATGAATAAATAAATTTTATCCCTATGAACTTCAACCCCATAATACTTGACAATATTTGGATGTTGTAACATTTCAAGAACTGTCATTTCATCTTTGATGATTTTCCCAATATTAGCAACCGATTCACTATTAGGAAATTTAACTTCTTTAACTGCCATAACATTACCATTAGTTAAATCATTAGCAGTATAAACTGAACCAAAAGCACCTCCGCCCAAATAATCCCCTTTTTGCCATTTTGATGAAAAATTGGAAAAACTCAGAGAAAGATAAGATAAAAATTTATTTTCTGACTTATCTTCATCAAGAACTCTACCAGCTTGTTGTAACATACTATTTCTAGTGTCTAAATTCTTTTCAATTTCAATGATTTTTTCATTTAATGCAGAGTTTTTATTTAAAGCTAATGTAGTTTCCTTTTGAATAACTTTTTTCTGTAATTTAGAATAAGACAATAATGCTTGATCTTCTTTATTTGAACGAGCACCCATAATATCGAAATGTGAAATCAACAAAGACAAACATCCAGCAATTTTGACTTTGAGCACCGAAAATTGTTCATCTGTTAATAACAAAATGTTAAATTTTTGAAAAACAAAAACTGCAAATTCTAGAGCTGAAACACACCATCTAAAAGTTTTCTTATCTTTAGCAATACAATCATCAACAACCAATTTGATCCAATCGATTGAAATTCTAATCATGAATTCCATAAATTTTTTGAGATCATCAGGCTCAATATTTCTAAGAGCCGAAAATGCAGTATCACGAATAACATAAAACAAATTATTCAAAATTTCTAAACAATTAGGATCTGGCTCAGTTGACCAAGATTGCATTGTTGCCAATATTTTATCTTTTAATTGTAAACCTTGCTCAATCAAAATAAATGCCATCTTATTATAACTTTTATTGATTCTGACCAACTCTTTTTGAATTTGTAAAAGACTGCACGTACGCTCCGTTTTTATCGTTCTTATCACTTTTAAAATTTTTCTATCCGATAATTTGGCAGGAGTAGGGATATTAGAATCATTATCGCTATCAATATCTTCGTTTGAAAGAGCATCTATTTTGTCAAATACTCTTATTGCAAACTCTTCAGTATTTCTATCTCCTTTGATATCATGAACAAATTCTGAAGGAATATCACATTCATTAACATAAAATTGTTTCAAATTATTGATAAAGTGTTGTTTAGCAAAAGTAATATTATGAGGAGAACCTTGAGCAATAAGTAAAGCATTACCATATCTTGCCAGAACTAACTTTGGAAATTCCCCTAATTTTTGTTCCGAAATCGTAATATTTCTAGTTTTACCTTCCCAAGTGATTTTTCTTACCACGGGTATGACAATCAAGTAAGCAGGATTCCCATATCTTTTTTGTTTTTTAACATCATTTTTTTCATTATTAAAAATGGCCGTACTTTCACTAGTTTGTCTTGATCTTGGTCTAGAATTTTTTAAATCTGACTCCCGGGATGAGTCTTGAGATTTATCAGCATCAAGAGCGTTTTCATTTTCATAGAATTGGTAGTCAGGCTTTGAATCATGACTAGGTCCACTATATGATGAACCACCACCTCCCATCAAATTCAGATAATTAATGAATGCATCAATTGAAGGTTTTTCTAGATCAGCACCAAGTTTAGAACCTTGAAGTGACCCTATGATTTCTTTTTCAGGAACATTTATAAGATCCTGACTACCAAAAACATAGATAATGAAATTTTTTTTTGGAGCTTTATCATTGATTGAAATATTATTTTCATTTGATTCTTTTCCTTTATTATAAAGAATACTATGCAAATTATAATTTCCATTGATGGTTATCATGACGTGATTTCTAGCAGTGAAGAATCTAATCATTGATTTTATGATTTGAAAATCTTTCGTAAAATTTAAATGTAAAATTAGAGAATTCTGCACCATTTTAAGAGCGTTATTAGTTAATTTTGTAAGAGTTCTTTTAACGTTATTGAAGTTATCAAAAGTAGTGGTATACCATTTGATAAACCTAAGCTTATAATCTAAAATGGGACTTTCTAACTGATGACTAACATAATTAACCAATCTTTCCACAAGACGAGCAGTTAAATACAAAAAGTTTCTGGAGACCTTGAAACCAGAGTTAATTTCGAGATAATAACCAATATTCTTCAAAAAATTCCACTCATTTTCAAGAATTTCTGGTTCTTTATAAGTAGTGAAAGAGTAAGATGATCTAGCACTGTCCAATAATTTTCTATGGTATAAAACAAGAAGGTAGTCAGTGAAATCCAATAAAAGTTTGTCGCTTTTTTCAAAATCAATCTCAAGATAATCCACATCAATATCTGGGATACCATTTAAAAATTTGAATAAATTCTCTTTAACTTGAAAACATAGTTGAATAATAACTTTAAAATCGTAAATTGTTTGATCAACCCCTAATAATGTTTGTTTCGTAACACTTTTAGCATATTGTAATCTAAATCTAATAACTTCTTTGATCAAATTAGAAGGGAACTTCACAAGTTCTAAAAGAATTGGTAAAAATGATGGTAAATTAACTTCTTCAAAAATCTGCCTATTACTCAAATAGACCGCTTTAGATTTTCTACTCCATGGATTGATGACACTAAAAATCTTTTTATCTACCACATCCGCTAAATTTTTATAAGCCAAAATATTTTCTGCAAATGATGAAGCATCTAATTCATTAATATCCAAGATAACTTCATCCAATGAACTAGCTTCAGCAATGGGGGGCATGTCATCATCAAAAACTTTATCGGAACCAACTTCCGATTGAGTGTTACTCAAATTATCTAAATCTTCAATAGGTCCTAATCTTGAAAGAGAGCTATTCAGCGATGATGAATGACTAGCACTAAAATCTTGGGAAAACTGCTCATTTTTAGATGGTTTACTAGGACTAGATAAACTTTGACGATATTGAGTTTCATTTTTGAACCATTTGAGTAAAATTGATTTTTCTGATTGCAAAGACCCAACAATATTTTTCCAACTAATCAAAGTTTCCAATCTTCTTTGAAAAGTAAATTGACGAACAACCGGCTTTGCCGATAACATTTCTTCGTGAGTCACCCAAAGTTGTTCACAATTATCATACTTCTCCAATAAAACATCAATAACATTACTAGCATCATCATATAGTAAAGCATCAAGATTATGAGATTGTTTTGGGGTCAAAGTAAGCGTTTCTTTATAACTTGGTTTAGAAAGAATATCCACAGTAACATTTGGACCAAAATTACTCTCTTCAATCAATGAAGTATAGAATTTTTTTTCAACAGAACTACCATCATACCTGAAATTCAAAATCTCTTCAATAACTTCATCCATAAGTGACCTACTAAAGGCTAAAATACTTTTTTGTTGTTCCAAATCATGGCCAAATTTTTTAGCTTGTAAGGAAAGCCAAAGATTTTCTTTATATTGATTAATGAAAAAACTTGATAAATACAGTTCACCATGAGCACTTAAAATGTTGGTATGATCTTCATGAACTCCAAAGTTTTGTTTTTTAATCATTCTTCTTTTTTCATCATTGACAATATCACTTTTAACAACCACCCCAAGCATTGCTTGCCATTCAAATCTCTCTAAAAACTTTTCATCTTCTAACAACTCTGGTTTAAGTTTAGATTTCACAAGAGGATATATCACACTATCGTCAATTTGAAAAGTGTCTACTAACTTATCTCCATTTATTCTAGAAATTTCCGTGGCATATGTAACCCCTATATCTTGTTCTTCTTCAGCATCAGCATTACCAAAAATTTTTTGAAACTCATCATCACTACTAATCGAATCAGTTTTTTGAGAATCTGATGATTTGGGTAATGAGTTTTTTTCCGGAAGAACAATAAATGGCTTCTTTTGTGGTTCATTTGTTGGAATTTTCTCTTTATCAGCAGCACCTTCATCATCATCTTCTAATTTTTTTAACTCATTAGTTGAAACAGATTTCAAAGGATCTTCTTCTTCGATCATGGGTTTATTAATCTTTTTTTGCAAATGAATATCAGCTACTGGCTCCGATTCATTAAATATGTTAATTTTACCTTTAGCATTGGAAAATGTAACCACGGAGGTAGCAGTTGTAGGACTAGCAACTTTTAAAGGGGATTTTTGCAAATTTTTATCTGACTTATAATATTTAGAGTCAGCAGAAATTTTTGAATGATCAGTATCAAGATATGAAGATGAGAAATATTGTGATTGAAGTGACCTGGTTTGTGAATCTTCTTCTAAAATGTTGGTTGGATGTTCATTTGAAGGCGATGGTGGGATTGAGAAATCCAGGGGCTTTCTACTATCATAGAAACCTGGTAAAGTACTAGATCTTTCGAGCCTTGCACCAGGGGATTCATAAATATCTTCCGCTTCCGTAGATTCTTCAACTTCTTGATCGCCATCAGGAAAATCTGATTCAAATTCGGTTTCGACTTCTGAATCTGACTCATTGAATTCAAAATAATCTTTGACTGCATCAATTGCTTTGGTAGCATATTCATCGGTGTATTCATTATTCATTTTTTTAATATAAGCATTTTCTTGCAGTCTGTATCTTGCTTTATTTTGTTCACTAATATGATGTTTGCTAGGATTGGTCGTATCATGATGAGCAGTTTTTTTACTTGAGTGAGATGATGATGAAGGAACATTATAGCCATAATAACTTAAAGGATTTGGATTAGCTAAAGTTGCAGAAGGTGATGAAGGTGATGATAGACTTGAATTTGAGGACATGGAACCAGTTTTTTTAGAAAATCTAGCAACACCACTGAAAGAATTTTTTCTAATCATTTCATTTTGTCTACTCGAAGGATATCTTTGAAGTTTTGCACTTCCTTGAAGATGCATTGACAGTGTTGGAGAAGTCTTCAGTTTACCAGAGCTTGTTTGTGGTTCTGGATGATTTGTAGGGTAAACTCCTTGTGGAAACTTATGAGCCAAAGGACTATATAAACTATGAGATCTCAACAAAGTTGGTTTAATGTCTGTTTGTAATTTCTTCTTCTCTGTATCTGGTGGTTGACCACTCTTATCATTTGAAGATGAGCTCATGTTGGACGCTCCAAATAAAATATTAATTTTTCTGATACCAATTCAAATTAAAGATAAACAAAGGAATGGAAAGTAGATTAACAGGATGAATAAAAGATATAACAATTGTGTAAACAATCTTCAAATGAATGGCTCGAATTTTGAACAGATGGAAGAAAGATGATTAAGGTTGTTGAATTCCTCTTTTTCTTGTTTGGACTGGTAAATAATGATCGGGAAAAAAATTATGCTCACCAAAGTCACATGCCCAAGTAGTATCTGTCAATACTGTGGTAAGTACTCAAAAACTACTTAAATTAAGTGTTAAATTTACTAAATAAGCGGTTTATAGTGAAAATCAAAAGAATGAACTTTTTGGTAAGCTCTTTTTAAAGAAAATTGTTTATTCTTAATTAATCAAATTAAACAATTTTTTCTCGAACGAACATTTGAAATCTCATTTAATTTAATAAGGCACACAACGCAAAAAGTTTTATTTTTTTTTGCCAGCACCAATATTTAAAAATTATATTTTCTGCACATTATTAAAGCACAATATCTATTGTAACAAATTTCAATTCAGTTAAACAATAAGCAAATGAGTATTCAGTATACTTTCCAAAATTCTAAGCTAATACATAAAAAGGATTAGCAAAAAAAGAAATGATCCCTGGCGGGATCGAACCGCCGATCTTAGCGTAACAGAAAGAATTCTTATTAGCACCACGCCTTAACCAACTGGGCCAAGGGATCTTACTTGGTTTTGTGAATGCTCACGAATGATGAGTATCTGAAAACATATTTTTCTTGAATTTTTTACAAATTCTGAAGGTCACAGAGTCTTCATAGAAAATTCGAAGATTTCTTGTTTGATGAAACAAAATTTATCTCTCAATTAATTTTCATGTGTCAAAGTTGCTGCATGAGATTACATTGTCTGTTCTCTAACATTATCAGTATTTGATTTATTTATGAAATTTCCAATTTCTTCAATTGAATTTCTTCCATCAGAGCTTCCGTCTAAGGAGCTTGATTGTTTCTTTGATTATTCAACAAACAACATGACGGGGAAACCATCAAAAAGATGGAGCTATTTCACATTTCCTTATTTTGGTTTGAAAATATAATCAGTTGAAAAAATTAGAAGTTTATTGTAATAAAAAAGAAGCAAACAATGTATAGCTGGATACTATTTGAAAATCTGTTATAATTATTATGTTTTATATAATTAATCAAAACATCGCTTTCATCACAAAATGCAATTTTTGTCATATCAACGTTGCGATTATTTTTTGATTTCTAAAATGTAAACTGAAAAAGATTAATAACGAAAAAAAAAAATTATTCCTACAAACCATAGTCTATAAAAGCTGTATATCAATATAACAAATGAAACATAAAAAATAGCTCAAAAGGAAACAATATCATAAAAGAAGTAAAACATGTTGAAAACATTATTATTTAAGATCAATAAATATTCAGAATAGTACAATTATGCAAAAAAGCAGAATAAGTTTAACAAAATAAGTACGCCAGGGTATCAATAGTAAAAATTAACTTAATTCTCTTCATCTTCGTCATTTCTAGGTAAAGGTCGATTACTCAAAGCAGCCAATCTTCTTTTTTTCTCAATTTCGGTTTCTTCATTGAATTCTTCTTCCTCATCTTCACAGTCATCATCATCTTCATCATCATCATCTTCTTCTTCTTCTTCTTCTTCTTCAGATACTAATTTTGGTGGTGGTGATTTTCTTGGAGTAATTTTTTTCTTAAGGGTTGCAGAAGTTGCACTTGGAGGTTCACTAGCCGTTAACTTTCCTAAACCAACTGCTGTTAAGGTTTTACCCACAATTGACTTACTAGCAGGTCTACCCTGTGGTTGAATAATATCAGCAATTGATTGACCCTTCTTTTCATTTTGATCAACTCTAGTCAATGATTCATCATTCACGTTATTACCATCACTATGTTGATGAATTTCATATCTCCGAACAACTTCACCATCTTCATTTTCAATGACCAAATAATTACCAACTTTGAAAGCATAACCCTTCTTTCTTCCTGGTGATAATGATCTAACCATTCTTTCACCACCACCAGAAATTCTTGAAAGAGTTGACTTAGTTTCTTCTTCTTCAGAATTATATGATTCTTCATCAGCATCATCATCATCATCATCATCATCAATATCATCTTCTTCTTGATTTTTATCATATTTTTTATTCTTTTCGTCTAGGATAATTGTATCTAGAACTTCACCATCATTATTCTCAACAATAATTTTATTACCTTCTCCATATGCTTTAAGATCTTTATTTAGTAGTTCATCATTTTGATTAATATGATCAATGACAGCTTCTTGTTGTTTAACTTTATCTTCTTCAAGAATTGATTCACCACCAACTCCTTCTTCTTCTTCTTCCTTTAGTTCTTCTTGCTTTGCTTGTTGTTTTTGTAATTGAATTTTCTCTGGTTCAAATTCTTCTTTTTTGGCAGAATGATTGTTACCTCCAAGATAGAATTGTTCAGCAGTTGGACGATTTCTGTCAAGATATTCTTGTCTTGAAGTTTTCTTTGATAATCTATTTTTACGTCTTTGACGTCTTTTATTTTTATCAATTCCACCTGCTGGTCTATATTTAATTCCACTTGTTTCTATAGTGTTTGTTTTTGGTAAATAATTTTCATCTTTCAAAGTTTCATCACTACTTGAGTTTTTTTTATACTTTTTAGAATTTCTAGTTTCAATTCTTTGTAAAGAGAATGATCTGCCATTTGTATCCAATTTGGGTAATCTATTAATCCAGGTAGTTCCTCCGCCAGCACTAGTATTAGTTGCAGTGAATGACATAGAAATTGCCATACTATTAAGATGACGACCTAAAGTTAAAACTGCCACTGATGAACCATGAACAACAATTGAAGTGACCACCAAAAATGTGACAATTGGCCAAATACAAACAATTAATTGATAATGTTTGGATCCTTGACCTGGTAAATGTTCCAAAGGAGTTTCCTCGGGAGTGAGAACTGCTTCTAATTCACCTCTTGCTAAAATAGCAGCAAAAACTGCCCCAACACCAATTGGACCGAAATGTCCACAGAATAAAGCTTCTCTCCAAGATTTGATATCAGGAATAATCGGTTTAAAAGCAATAACAGCAGGGATTCTTCTCAAAAAAATCACCACGATTGCTAAAATGATTAATCTCCAAATATCACAACCGATTGAACTATCATTAAATTGTTCCCAAGGAATGATTGCCCCAAAGTAAACAAAATATGACATATTTAATAGTAAATCAATAACAGTTGAAACATGAGTTTCTTCAGTTTTTCTAGCAAACCAACCATCCCATGCGAAAGAAGCACCAGCAGCAAATGAAACTAATAAATCATCACAACCTAACATCGAACCAAATCCGGCACAAGATAAAGCTAAAACAATATAAAAGGCTAAAAATGATTCTCTATCAATTAAATTTTTCCGTTCAGCAAATTTGATTGCATGACGACCACAATAACCAATAGCAATACCTAATACACAACCAAATACACATTCATATAAAATTGAAACACATATCCAATCTTTAATGATTTCTCCAGCATGACCTTCATGTATAATTAAATAAAGACTCAAATAAATAAAAGGAAAAGCCATACCATCATTGCAACCTGATTCAGCAGATAGAATATTTCTTAAATGTCCAGGAACTCTTTGTGCAAATTTTCCTTTACCAACCACAGCCGCAGCTAAAACAGGATCAGTTGCAGTTATACAAGCCGAAACTAATAAAGATTCTGAAAAATTTAAGCCAGGAATTAATAGATAAATGAAAGCTCCCACTATTAGCCAACCACATGTCATAACAGGGACCAATAACATGAAAACAGATTTCCAGTGTTTCATCATATATTTCTTTGGCAATTCAACCGCCACAGCAAAAATTTGAACCACTAAGACAATTCTTGATATTTCTAAAGTGATAAAGTCACTATTACCCCAAGTGGTAGGGGCAAACCAATTTAAACAATGTGGCCCAACTATTAGACCATAAATAGAAGCGACAGTCGCTTCCCCAATATAAAGTTTTTCCTTGACAATCAAAGATATTAAAGAGAAAATAACAGTGAAAACCCCGATGACTGCATAAGCAATATGGGGTTTATTGACATTCAAATGATCCCAAACCATTGTGATTGAGGAAGTTTTCAATAATGAAATGCAAAACGGTTATTAGTTTATTTTTCTAGAAAATCGAGTGGAGGGAAACAGACAGAGAGTAGTGTGAGTGGATGAATGATTGACAGGGATCGATATAAATAGACGGTCGGAAGAATGGCAGGCTGTATCAAAATATAATTGCTGGAAGGATGAAGAAGCAAACTGGAAGGAAAGAAAAAGGAAAGGAAAAAAAAAAGGAAGTGTATTCAAAAATTGCTAAGAAGATAAAGAAATTCAGTTTGTTTACCTTCGGCACGGGCTGCGAACCGATCAGAATTTTTCGAGCATTTAGATGAGTAACAATCTATTGTTGAAGCGATAATAGATTTCTTAGCTCTTTTAAAGTCTTAGCTGAGACCTAGGTATTGTGAATTATGTTCCAATCCCAGAAAAATGGTTATTTTGTAATCATGGATAGCCAGGGATGCACTTTTTGACACCATACACCATGGTCGGGGATGTCCGAAGCAAACTTTTCCTTCGCTAAATAAATCCCTGGCCGAAGAAGAGGTTCTCATGACTTGGGATATATGATTTGTAATCCACAAGATAATTATAGTATCTTACAACAAGATTTTACTAAATAAGCATGCTAAGATCTTTCTTGTTTCATTTCGCTCGCTAAGCAGAGAGCAATCGAAACTTGGGAAAAAAAAGCCAAATTAAAAATAGAAGTTATGGAGCTGCACTATTTGTTTATACCATGACTGAAAAGTTCATCCAACAATCAGTTCTTTTTTTTTTGATTCTCTTGTAATGATTTTGGCGAAACAGTCAATAACATCACTTTTTTTCCTAAGTTAATTAAATTTGGTGGGGAATTTTGTTGCTGCTGTTGCTCCTTTCTTGGCTATCTTTACGGTACATTGGCCTATTTTGGTAGAATTATCAAATATTAACACCAGCAAATATTTGAAAAATAAGGAGTTCTGGTGGCCTATTTTTGGTAAGAGAATAGTGAATTCACCAATTGACACGATATTTCATGACAGTTGGTGTGACAAAATGAATGAACTTACTTTAACTTAGGTTTTCCAATCTACAGGCTGGTTGCGTATTAGGAACGGAAGGCTTCAATGAATATACGCTATCTTTGCCTTGTGTTGAAAGTTTGAAAATTACGTATGTTCTTTGATTTCCTGTGATATTTCTTAGCATTGCAATTAAACCAAAAAACCTTAGAAAAATATCATAAACTTGAATTAAGAACGGATGTTGCAAAAAAAAGTGTCAAAAAGCTTTAAAACTGTAAATATCTCTTGATATCGAGTAAAAATACTTTGGAAAAAGTCATGGTAGCGCCAAAAAAAAAGTTAATGCTCACTCAAGATTTAGTTCACAGCCATCCAAAGTACCTTTGAAATGAACTATTAGAAGACATTTCTGGTTAAGAATTTTGCATTGAAGAACTCTCGGTAGCCAAGTTGGTTTAAGGCGCAAGACTGTAATGGTATCATTTATCTTGAGATCGTGTGTTCGACTCACACCCGGGAGACATTTTTTTTTTCGCAGTAGTTTTACTTTTCCAACATAATAAAATGAAATGATATTGTTTAGAGAACTGGGTATGCTAAATAAACAATTTAGGTAGATAATCTGATGTTGATAGATTTTTCTTTGCAAGATAGCTCAAGTATATTTGTGAGACGTTGCACAAAACTTTTGCAAAGGAAAATTAAAAAAAAAATAAATTGGAGATGAGTTAACAAAATTTTAGATTTGTAATCAATAAATCAATCAATGAAATTGAAGATATCTTTTTCCAAATATAATGTCATCAGTGGATAATTGTTTGAAGATATGGAAATTTCCAGATCATTTACTAGAATATTTGATTGATTTTTTACCACAAGATTCAACTATAAATTTGATGAGATGTAATAAAAGATTCCATTTATTATCAAGTAAAAAATTATATTCAAAGATTTATTTAAGTGATTCTTTGATTGCGAGTAGTGAAGTTTATAACATTGGTAGATTATGGTCTGTTTTGAAGTTTCCAAAAGAATATTTGAATCATTTGAAAAAAGAAATTTATAATACAAATAATGTAAATAATAATATTGGAATTTATGAAATTCTAAATCAAGTATTATGTGGTAAGTTAAGAAGATTGGTAAGTACTTTAAAAAATTCAAAATATGATTATATAAATTTGATTAGAGAAATTTGGATTGATCAAGATTTAAATGATGATTTACAAAATGATTTTGTTGAACTCTTGTGTAAAAATTCAAATTCAGTCCAATTAATTAGAGGAATTTTTAACTCACAAATCATGGAAACTGTTTATTTAGATAATAAAAAACTTTTAAAAAATTTAGAACTAGCACCAGAATTTCTTTATCCTCATATTATCCAAAAAGGTTATTTGAAAAAATTACTGGAAATTTTTAATGATTCAATTGAGAAAAACCATGGAATTCTACAAACTTTAGCATTGCCTTATAATCCATTGATCTTATTAAATTCATTAGATACAACTTTTGAAAAAAAACTACGAGTTGAATCTATGAGATACGATATTAGAAGAGATCAACTACCAAATGATAGTGATAGTTTCAAATATTCAAAGTTAAGTGATATTATAGATCCGGAATCTTTAAAATCAATAACGATTTCTTGTTGGTTAACTCAGCATTTTGATAATTATTTGAATGATTTTTTCATTTCAAATTTATGGGAGGATTTTGATAATATTGAAGATATTACTTTCATTTCAATGGTGGTGGATGAATCACAAATTGTGAATTTTCTTGAAAAAACTCCTAGTAAACTAAAAAGATTTAGATTTCATTTTGCTTCACCAGCAGAATATGATTTAAGTAAAGAATCAAAAATTTTAAAAAGTTTAATTAAATATCATTCAAAAAGTTTGGAATTTTTAGATATAAATGTTCATGATGATGCTTACAAAGTTTATGAATATGATATTTTTAATGGAAAAGTGGAAAAAAAAATTTACGATGAAGATAATGAATTTATTGGTTGTTACTGTAATGATTGTTTAGTGACTAAAAATCAAATTTTTGAGAAAATATTTACTAGGATTACAAATGATGATGTTGATAGTTCTTTCATTTTTACTTTAGATGAATTTGACGAAAGAGATATTATTAAATATATTTTTAGAAAAGGTTTGATTCCTTATACTTTATCATTTGAAAAATATCCTTCATTTATAAATGTTTTGAAGATCTATGATTGTATTAGCCAAATTCACAGAGTTCATGGATTAAGTTTGAATTACGATGATTTTCAAGCAATTTACAGATCTTTATTACATAATATTCTTGTCGTTGAAAAAAATTTTATGTTGGAGAAGTTCCCAAAGTTGAAAAGTTTGGTTATTAATGATATTCCATTTGTGGTAATTGATGACAATTTGCAACCGGTATTTGATTTCCCAGGATGATTTATTAATATAGAACAGCGTCTGTTTGTTGAATATATTCAAGCTGACTACTTATGTTGAGTTATTTAACTTGCATAGTTTTTTTTTTTTTGACGTATTTGCAACTCGTAAAACTGACGCGAGAATTTTTTTTTTTTTTTTAATTTTAATTTGAAACTGACGCGTAATTTTGATTTTGTTATCCAATTATTTTGAAAACAAATTGTTTTATTTGAGTAACACATTTCTTTTATGATTTGTAAAATAATTTTCTTATTAATTTGGAATTTCAAAGCATAGTACATTTGATGTAACTTGTAAAAATTTTCTTCGAAAAAATAAGATGAAATTTACAAAAAGGAATAATCTCTAGATGAGTAATATGTTGAAGGAGGCGATATCTTTTAAAAGAATTTTGAATCCATGAGTATTTACAAAAGTTTTTACTTTTTTTTTTTACTTTTTTTTTACTTTTTTTTTGTTAATAGCATCAAATATTAAAATTCCTAGAAAATCAATGTTGCTAAAGATGATGTATGAAATATTGTGATGATGAATATTAACTATTGATGTTAGTCATCAGTTGTTCGTAAAAGCAGGATCTTCAAACTTACGTTGTTTATACATGAAAATAGGATGTTAAATGATTGATTATGATATCGGGGAGCGATCCATCAGACCTTAATCGTGATAAAAGAGTGGTTAATAAATTTTTGAATTGACATACTTCCGATCATTCTCAAAAATTGATTTGAAATCAATGAAGAATATACATTATAATTTGGATCAATGAAGAGTAGAGATCATAATTTGTTACAAGAGTTTGATGTTGCCGAAAAGTGTTGTGGAAAATTTGTATCATAAGCTATGATTAAAGCTTGGAAAGGCTTTCTTGTGGGTCCTGTAACGTAGGATATGATTATTTAATTATTGTGGATGGCTCCACATGTTCCGACTATTTTTATTGTGTTTTTCTTTGAATCGAATCGAATCGCATCGTCATCTTCAAAATTCCAGACTTTTCTATTCTATTCTCTTCTTTTGCCATCCTCTTTTAATGACCTTACTGCTACAATATCATATGATACAGTACCATATTTTCCATTCATTTGTTTAATAAACGAGTAAAAAGTGGCAATAAATGGCAGTAGAAGGGTTCTGGACTGTGCCTACACGTGATCTTTTTTACTTTTTGTAAAAATTTTCCTGTGAAAAAAACACCCGAAAATCCAGAGTTTTTTACTTTAGTTTGTTTAAAAAGACTTTGTTTCCTGGCCTTTCCCTCCTCGCCTCTTTTTCTCCCTCCTCTTCTTCACTACTCTATCTGGTCCTCTTTTATCTCCTCTAAAAGAGCATCATATTCCCTCTGAACTTTGCGACTTCGTACTACGGATCCAGTTCGGTTGTTTGTCCCCTTATCCCCCCATCTATCCAACTTATTTTACGCGCTTGTGCTATAAAAAATACTTTTTACCCCAGTGGTGGCAAAACTCAAACAATAAAAGCAACTAAAGCCTCATCCATAAGTCCCTTTTCAACGACCTTTTAAATAAGTGTTCGTTATCAAGAGTCTCTCTCCCTTTCCCCCTACCCAGAAAAAGACGCGTCAAAAGGTTTATTGAATAAATCAATTGGTGGTGCAAAATGTATGCTGTTTCTAATCATTCTCATCAGCAAGCTGCTCCATATTATTATGGTGGAAACAACTATTATAGCAACAATAACAATAACAATAACAACAATTTACGTGTTGTTTTTCCACCTCAATCTTCTCAACTTCACCATCAACAAAGTTTCCCCAATAGCCACAATCTTGTCGCTGCTCCACAATTATTACCTGTTCCACTCAACATGAACAATAATAATAATAATAGTAATAACTTGTTCAATCAACAGCAATTACAACAACAAAAACCTTGTTTCAATTATCTACACGTTCCTCAACAATCAGTCCAGTTAGAAAATCAAGAAATCAAACATGATTATCCAGTTCAACTGATGGCCAAATTTATTGCCGAATTTGCCTTTGATGTTTTGTATGAATACGTTCCTCCAATTTCTGAAGGTTTTATTTCCAAATTGATTGCGGTTTTGGAAGCAACGCGTCTTTCCAAATCATCTGTTATTTTGGCAATGACTTATCTTTACAGAAAGAAAAGATTAGATTGTATGTCTCAACAAGGTGAATTACAATACAATGTTAACGATGAAAAGAGAATATTTCTTTATGTTATTGTCTCTTTGATGATTTCCAATAAATATAATGATGATAATACTTTTACTAATCGTTCCTGGTCAAACGCCACTGGTATTCAAATTGAAGAATTAAATGCTGCAGAACGTTATTGGTTGATCTCTTGTGATTATGATTTACATTTTGGCGAAGCTAAGTTTTGCGTGGATAACATCAAATCAAGTTTCTATGCACATGAAACTCGCCCTTGGTTACTTTCAATCAGTGGAGCTGCTAATGGTCTTATCAATCCTCATAGACTTTCAACTGTGGGAGAAATTTATGCTAAAGATTCAATTACCAAAAAGTTGAATAATGGTTTAACTGATTATCAATGCATTGAAACTATGTATTCAAATTATGAACCAAATGCACCTTTGCGTTCTCCAACAATTGCTGCTTTTGAACAACAACAACATCATCATCATCAATTGCCATCTTTTGAGAGTTACAGCAATACTACTAATACTTATCAAGGAAATTATGTCTATGATGGTCAATCAACCAATACTAACAGTTTGAACCATTATGAAGGAAATTATCAATACGATTCTAATACTAATTATAATCGTTATTCAATTACTCCACCAACTTATCATAAAGGTCAATATTATTATCAACCTGATTATAATCAAAATTTTAGACAAACTCAAAATCAATATTATAATAGTAAACCTTACCCACAAAGAACTTTCTCAGATTATAGCAATAATACTTTGTTAAACCCCCCTCAAATCAGTTATAGTAATAATAGCAATAGTAATAATAACCCATTGATTGTCCCGGTTCAACCTCCTCAAATTCATACAAGAGCTTCAAGTAATAATATCACACAATTACCTCCGTTATCTGCTGCTTTACAAAACAGTTACCTGTCTAATTATTTCAATAGCAACAATTCTTATAGAGGTTCAGATTTAATTACTCCTGTTAAACATCAAGCTTCTTTTTTGCCACCGGCACAACCAAGTAATAGATCTTTTCAATTTTATATTTGACGGGGTTTGAATTTTTATTGTTCTAGCGGGACTAGTTCAAAGGTTTATTTTTTTAATTCTTTTTGGGTTTATCATAAATTTGATCATTTCTATTTTTATTCTCCAACCAATAAATGTTTCAAAAACCAAAGAAAAAAATTTCAAAATTCAGAAAACTATAAAAAAAAATTACTCTAATTATTTTTTCATTTTTT
>JBAKFZ010000102.1:0-41883 GCA_037355385.1 Saccharomycopsis sp. FM-2023a
ATTTTGCAACATATTATGAATTTCAGCAGCGGCAAATTTTGAATTATTCAACCCCACTATTTTACTACTAATATCAGTAATGATAATTTCTAATAAAGTTCTTGATTCATTTTTAGTATCAAGCTTTACTCAGAAACTTTTGATTTTGTTTGAAGTTTTGCTTTTGTGTTAATTTTTTTTTGTGTTTATCTTTTTTCTTCAAGAATCTGTCAACAATTCTTTACTTAAATTGCTAAGGTATCATTCTCTCATATGAAACCCAATTATGGATCTTCCATCATTCAATTCACGTTGTCCATCTTCTAATACTAGAGAGAATCAAAAATTCAATGTGGTGGAATCTTATATGAATTGTGATAATGAAACAATTGATTTAGCGCCATCATTAGAAAATTTTCCGATAAATTCATACAATGAAAGTATTAATATTGATTATGGAAATTCAGATATTGATACTATAACAGTTAATAGAAAACCTTCATTGTTGTCGAAGTTTTCAAAAGATTTTTTTAAAAATGATAATTTGAAAAATGATAAAGTTCTTAATTTTAAATCTTCTTCAAATGATGATCCTTCTTCAACTGCTACTTATTCAACTTTAAGTCCTAATGCTCCAAATATTAGTTATTCTCCTAACTCAAATTCTTCAAGTAATAAAATGACTCTTAGAAGACAACAAATTTTAGAAGAATTATTGTCAACAGAAATTGGTTATATTGAATTTTTGAAATTATTATCAGAAACTTATACTAGTATTCTTGAAAGTGAGCCATTAATCAACGTATCTCAAGTGCCATTAGTTGAATGTATTGAAATGTTAATTCTTGAACATCGAAATTTTCTAGATAAACTTCAGCGGTTGCAAGTTGGTTCTGTTAGCGCAACTTCTTATAGCACTTCAGATTCAATTCAAATGGGAATTCCTAATTTTTTCACTCAAGATTCTGCTGTTAATGCTGCTAAAGGTATAAATAAATTTGCTTTAAATATTTATCTATATGAAGAATATTTTTCAATTGCCTCAATTGCTTCACAGCTAATGTTAAAATTAGATAAAAACTTTTCATTTCTAAAAGGTTATGAACGTTATTTAGAAGCTTTGCAAGGTTCTGGTCATAAAACTGATCTATCATTCAAAACATTATTACAAAAGCCAGCTTCAAGATTAGTTAAATACAGAATGTTTGTGGAAAATTTGTTAAAAAATATTCCTGATAAAGATGAAAGTCAAGATATTTTAAAGATTGAATTGTCAAAAATCAAGTTAAAATTAAATCGGATCAATTTGTTAAGTTCTTATACAGAACTTTTTAATGCTTCGGCAGTTTTGTTCAATAAATTGGATTTATCAGAAACTTCAATTAAAATTCCAATCGAAAGTTTTGGTCGTCCGTTATTATGTGGAGTTTTACCCTCAATTTGGAAATCAATAAATGGACAAATTTTAAGTCAATATTATGGAATGGTGTTATTCAAATCAACTTTGATCTTATTTTGTTTGAGTAATAATGATAAACATAAAGTTGAATTTGTTATTCCTTTACAATGTTGTAAAGTGGAAAAAAATACAGTTACTGAAGGTTTATATTGTGCATATAGAAAATCTTTCAAACTTATATTTGAACATTGTTTTGGATTATATGAAATTTTATTTTTAGGGTTTGTGGAAAATGAGGCTATAATTTGGTCAGAGAAGTTATCATTATTAACAAATATTGTTAATGGACCATATAACTTTGATTATTCAATTTCTTTACAAGATGTTCCAGGAATTACTTCATTTAAACCTTCACAAATGGCCCCAACTGATGTTTCTTTAAATAGATTTAATGAACTAGATTATAATTTTTCAAATTGCTATTTTGGTGAATTAGTGCCGGTTGAATTAATTTATGTTGATAATAATGGAGAATCAATTTTAAAAAATGATTCAAACAATTTTGAATCATTAATTCTTGAATCAAATTCTCCAAAAGTTATATTCAAATTAGAGACCAGAATTAGATATGAAGATTTACTTTGTGACGTTTGGTTTGAAGAGCTACCAAGAATAACCAATTCACAACATTTAACGAAAAGACTTGATAGAAATAAATCCTTATCAACAATTAAGTTAGGAATCTCCAATAGAATTAGAAGAGTTACTAGTTCTAAACTTTCAAATTATAATAATACCTACAGAGAAAAAACTTCTGATTCAGTTTCTACGAATTCTGATTCAGAAAATCATAATTTATTTCGAAAAGCTTCAAATGCTTTAAATTCTTTTTTTTACAAAGTTCATAGATCAAAGACGTATTAATAGATAAATGATTGCTTACTTATAAATAGAAAACTGTAAGTTAATCAGTAACTATGAGGACCTTTTGAATCATTTGTTGAAGTCCAAGTCTTCGTAGATGGTCCCTTACCTGTTTTAAATTCCCCTTCTTTGATAATTTTCAAGATTGCATCCTCTGGATTAGTAGTTCCGAATTCATTTTCAAGTTGTTGTTTTGAAACTTCATCTAAAACTCCTTCATTACCTCCAGTTCTTGAACTGAAAACTTTATAAACAGAAATTACGTCACTTAATGGGACTGCTGAATCCTTTTTGAAATTTTTATAAGCATCTTCAGAATCGACAAAGACATTGTAATCACCAGAATTACCTTGATAAAAGACTCTAATCTTTTCATGTTAGTAATTGAAATATTGAATAATGTTGAAAGTATTAGTACATACCGGGGAAGACATGATTGATTGATATTTTTTGATAATGTTGATTGACAAATTTAGCTGATAAATCTGTTATTGATCAATTTTTAATAAAGTAATTATCAATAAAATGAAATTGTGGAAAATCTGAGTATTTATATGATTTCACAGTGTATGTACATGTCATCGAAGCAATGCCGATGACCACATCAAATATCGTGATTTATTGCTAATTTGCTAATAAAGTCTAGAACTTTCTCAATTAATTGCCAACAAAGATAATAGCGATTAACTAATATCACTGTGTTATGTCATAAAAATTCCTAGTTGCATTGTATAAATTTACGCTCTCATTTCAATTGAAATCTTGCACAAAAATAGTTGTATGAATAGCAAAATATACATCTATTATTAGAATAGTCGATTATAGAACAGCATATTAAATATTTGAGGCGTATTTATTATAATCTCTTCCTACATTAGTCACAAATTATTAACATTTATTAAGATTAATTTTCAGCTCCAAAACTTAACTCTTGTTTCTTCTAATTCTCGTTTAAATTCATCAATATTACCCTCATTTGATTTGAGTCCATCATTACCAAAATTCTTGACAAATAAATCATCTACTTTACCTTTAATAAATTCAATTTCTTCAATTGAACTGGCATTTTCAAAACCCAACTGAACCAAAGCAGTTTTTTGTAAATCTGCACAATTCATCAAAGCTTTTGTCTTTTCATTACACATTGACATTCTTTCATTAAAACTGCCATTTTTTATACAGTAAAGTAACGCTTGTTGAATTTCTGAACAATTTTCAAGCATGGCTACTCGAGAATTATTTTTATTTTTATATTGATTTAATTTCTCAATTTCTTCTGGAGTTTTGGGGACAAATTTCGAGAATTTCTTGTTTGATTTTCCTTCGTTTTTATTATCGGTTTCTTTTGCTTGTTTGGATTCAATCTCTAGCTTTGTGTTTTTTTGTAAAAAATATTGTTTTTGATCATCATTTAATTCTGTTAGAAGTTCGTTATCTTCAACTCCTGATCCTTTGGAATTTCCCCACCATTTAAGTAATCCCATTCTTATTATTATTAAGTTGATTAACAAAATTTAAGGTTATATTCAATCTATATCTATAATTTTTGAAAATGTTAACAATAATTGGTTATAATCTCTTAGTAGTTTCTGGGATTACCCTGATGTTCATGGCCCATGGGCAAGATTTGAACTATGCATAACCGCCACAAAAGGACTCAATTTTTGTGATCATTTTGGGTAAACAACATCTTTTTTCTTTTTGCTAACGGAAGAAACCCTTTTGATAATCTTTATTATTTAATCATCAAAAAAATCTTTACTCATGGCTTCATATGGTGGCGGTAGTGTCTTAACAGAATCAAACAAAATTGAAATTAATAATAATAATCCCAAAAAGCCTGGTGGTCATGTTGTTTATGAAAAGGCGGATTTTTTCATTGACTCAAGATATGAGATTTTACATGTTCTAGGTAAAGGTTCATATGGAACGGTTTGTTCAGCTATTGATAAAAAAGGACGAAATCCAAATAAAGCGCCTAAGATTGCCATCAAAAAAGTTTCCAATATTTTTGCCAAAGATACCCTATTAAAAAGAGCCATTCGAGAATTAAGATTGATGAAACATTTCAAAGGCCATAAAAACATTGTTTCTTTAATTGATTTAGATATTGTTTCTTTGAAACCTTATGATGGTCTTTATTGTTTTCAAGAACTTGTGGAATATGATTTAGCTAGAGTTATTCAATCATCAGTTCAATTTTCTGATTTCCATATCCAAAGTTTCTTGTATCAATTATTATGTGGTTTAAAATATATTCATTCAGCTGATGTTATTCATAGAGATTTAAAACCTGGTAATATTTTATGTTCAATTCAAGGAGTTTTAAAAATTTGTGATTTTGGTTTGGCTAGAGGAATTTCTCCTCAATTTTTTAAAAAAACCACAACAACCATCACAAATTATGTGGCAACTCGTTGGTATAGAGCTCCAGAATTAATTTTAACCAGAAGATATTATGCAAAAGCAGTAGATATGTGGGCAATTGGTTGTATTTTTGCAGAATTATATGGCAGAAAACCTTTATTTATTGGTAGTGATCAAATACATCAACTTAAGGAAATTGTTCAAGTTTTAGGAACTCCAAATGAAGAAGTGATTTTGAAATTTGGTTCAGTAATGGCTTGGGATTTTTTTGCTCCTCCAAAACCTCAATATCAAGCAAAAATTTGGACTGATGTTTATTCAAATATTAGCGAAGAAGGTTCGAATTTATTAAGTAGTTTACTTCAATGGGATGGATCAAAAAGACTTACAGTTGAACAAGCAATTGAACATCCATTTCTAAGAAAAGTTAGAGACCCTTATAATGAACCAATTTGTTCTCAACCATTTGATTTTAGTTTTGAATACACTAATACAACATTGCCAGAATTGAAACTAATGCTTCATAAAGAAGTGGAAGCTTTTAAATTGAGTAGAAGAGGCGATAGAGATTAACCTTAATATATATTTTTATCATTCTAGTTTTTCCAATTGTAGTAATTTCACATACACGGCTGGATAAGGTGACTCCACATCTGAAATTTTGAAATTTTTTTTTTTTGTAGATCATCGATATGAAATCTGATAAATAAATGAGTCTAGAATTTTGATTATTATCGCCTGACCTTTCTAATATATTTCAATATGTCCGAGGAAATAGACACTCATTTGATTGATGCATCGGTTAAAAATGATAAAACCAGAGTTATTAAAGACATTGCTGCTGGGACAATTGGGGGAATTGCCCAAACTTTGACAGGAGCACCGTTTGATTGTGTTAAGACACGACTTCAATCATCTCCTGGGGAATATAATGGACCAATTGACGTGATTCAAAAACTATTGAAAAATGAAGGACCCATGGGGTTTTATAAAGGGGTTTTAACTCCGTTAGTAGGAATTGGAGCATGTGTATCAATTCAGTTTGCAGTGAATGAATACATGAAAAGATTTTTCAGCAAGCAAAATAAAAGTGACCAAATCTCTTTATTCCAATATTATCAATGTGGAATTGCTGCTGGAATTGCTAATAGTTTTTTGACCAGTCCTATTGAACATATCAGAATCAGATTACAAACGCAAACTTCTAATATCAATAAAATTTACAATGGACCCGGGGATTGTATAAAGAAGATTTATAATGGAAATGGGATTAAGGGGATTTTCAGAGGATTAGGTCCCACCATGGTTAGAGAAGCTCAAGGATTAGGGGCTTATTTTGCTACGTATGAATATTTGGTTAATAATACCATGATGAAGGAAAAAATTAAAAGAACCGAAGTTCCTGGTTGGAAACTTTGCATATTTGGAGGACTTAGTGGGATAGCTTTATGGGTTTCAGTTTACCCAATTGACGTAATCAAAACTAAACTACAAACTGATAATTTACAAAATAAGTTTTTCAAAAATTCCTGGCAAACTGGGAAATATATCGTGAAAACCGGAGGAGTTAAAGCCTTGTTCAATGGGTTCAGTGTTTGTTTATTAAGAGCTTTCCCCGCCAATGCAGTGACTTTCTATGCTTTTGAGCTCGCTATGAGAGCTTTTGGTTAGGTTAGTTAAATTAATATTAATTTTTGTTTTTTGTTATTAATGTACAATTTTTTGTCGTAACCTGAACAAACAACCAAAATCATAAGTAATTCATTCCGAAACCTTTTACTAATTAATTCAAACAAGTAAAAGTAACAAATTTTGACACAAAAATAATATGTAAAATCAAATCACATGACAAATTTCTCACTATTTTTCACTTTTTACCAAAAAGTGAAAAAAATCTCATGTTTAACAACTTTCAAAAAACTTCAAATCATCAAAGATGTGGAAATATTATTCAAAACTAATCAATCCTCGAATCATAAGTTCATCAATAAAACCTCGTTATCTATCAACGTCTAAATTTTTACTAAATGAAATACATTCCCCTCCACAAAAGAAAAAATCTCTTAGTAGAATTGCAATTGGAGGAGAAAGTGGGAAAAAGGAAAAACTTAGTAATCCCAGTTCGATTGAATTTTCAACTTGGAAAGCGGGTGTCTTGTTATTTGTGGTAGGATCGGTTATGGTTTTTTATTTTAAAAAAGAAAAACAAAGATTGGATATTCAGAGAGAAGCAGAAGCTAATAGAGGTTATGGTAAACCTTTAATTGGCGGACCATTTAATTTGGTAGATACTGACGGGAACCCATTCACAGAAAAAAACTTACTCGATAAATGGTCATTGATTTATTTTGGTTTTACCCATTGTCCAGATATTTGTCCGGATGAATTAGATAAAATGGCAATTATCATTGATAAATTAAAGATCGATCATGGAATTGAAATTCAGCCAATCTTCATTACTTGTGATCCAGCTAGGGATAGTCCAGAAGTAATGAAGCAGTATTTATCAGAATTCCATGAAAAAATGATTGGATTAACGGGGGATTATGAAGAGATAAAAAATACTTGTAAAAAATATAGAGTTTATTTTTCAACTCCAAGAGATGTTAAGCCTGGTCAAGATTATTTAGTGGATCATTCAATTTTTTTTTACTTAATGGATAAAGAAGGTTCATTTGTTGATGCTTTAGGTAGACAATATGATGAAAAATCTGCTGTGGAAAAGATCAATGATCATGTTAATGCTTATATTCCGAAAGCTGAAAGAGAAAAGAAAAAAGAAGGTTGGTTATCTTTCTTATATTGATGTAATTAAAGTTTACTTGTAAATAATAAATAATTTTATTTTTTGTATCATGAATGCATTGTTGTAAGTAATAAAAGTAAATAAGTTATTGAAAAATGAATAAAAATATTTAACAAAAAAAAGTTTTCAATTAATAAAAGTTGAAATGGGAAAAATATCAAGCGTTTCTTGACAATGTTCCAATTGCCTTGATTCTTTCCCAAAAACTGGTACTATAACCAGCAATATTTAAAGCACCAACAAATTCCCAAGCTTTTTTACCATCAGCAATAGGATAATCTAAAGGTTTCGGAATCTTTGTTGAAACAAATGGAATTCTATCATAACAAACTGATTTTTCGATACAAAGTCCTCTCAAACCTTCTTCTCCTCCAAACTTACCATAACCTGATCCTTTAACCCCTCCAAATGGTAATTGACAAACATAAAATGTTGCAAAATCATTAATAGCAACATTACCTGCACTTAAATTATTAGCAACTTCATTACAAACTGAATAATTGTTTCCAAAGACTGATGCTCCTAAACCATATTCAGTTGAGTTAGCAATTTCGATAGCATGATTAACATCATTAGCTTTCATAACTGTACAAATTGGGGCAAAACATTCATCTTTTGCAATTGCCATATCAGCAGTAACATTAGTTAATAAAGTTGGAGTAAAATAATGACCTTGAGGATAGTTTGGATGAACAAATCTTTTACCTCCATAAACCAATTTTGCTCCTTGTTGAACCGACGTTTCAATAATTTTTTCCATCGAATCAAATCTAGTATCTGTGATCATTCCTCCCATATCAATTTCTTCTAATTGATCAATATCTGAACCTAGTCTTAGAGTTTTAATTCTTCTTTTTAAAATTTCACATAATTGATCATAAACTTTTGGTAAAGCAATAACTCTTTCAATTCCAATACAATTTTGTCCGCTACTTTGGAAAGTACCTCTCATAATGATACTTGCAATTGCTTCAATATCTTTAACATCATCAAGTACAATGAATGGATCTTTACCACCTAATTCCACAACTACTGGAGTTAAAGATTCAGATGCAGCTTTAACAACATGATGAGCCACTGGTCTTGATCCAATAAAAGTGATATGTGATAAACCTGGATGAGAAGTGAAATAATCAGCATCATTGGGCCAACAATAAACTAGTTGAACTAAATCAGGATCATGACCACAAGCTTGTAAAGCTGCTCTAGCAATATCTAAGAAGTATGATGAACTCCAAACCACATATTCTGAACACTTGATAACAATTCCATTCCCTGTGAAGATACTAGCAATTAAAGGACCCATAAGATTATGAAAAGGATAATTCCAACTGATTAAAGCCGCAGCCACTCCTGGTAATGGTTCATATCTAACTTCGGCACCTTTATAACTCATCAAAATATTTGAAGGACCTGGTCTTTTTGAAGGTTTTAAAGCATTTTCACCATGTTTAATAATCCAATTTAATTTTTCATTGGTAACAAAGATTTCTCCCATGGCAGCACATAAAGCAGTTTTACCAGTATCTCTTGCAGCAACTCTAGCAATTTCATCTTGATGTTTAAGAATATATTCGCTTAAAGTTCTTAAAACTTGTCTTCTTTGAGCAAAAGTGGTTTTAGCCCAAGATTTTTGAGCTGTTTTTGAAGATTTGATGGCAGTATCCATTTCTTCTCTAGTAGAACATTTAAATTTACCTAAAAATTGGGCAGTGGCCGGGCAATAACATTGAATGTATTCAGGGTCTTGAGGATCAATAATTGTTGGAGGATTTAAACGTCTGCCTTTCCAGTGAGGAGCGGCTTCATCAGGAAGGGCCAATTCGAATTTGACGGCCTTTTCTAATCGTTGAGAAGAAATATATCTGGTATAAACATAATAAATCAAAGGTAATACAACAGTGACAAAGAATGAAACTGATAACTGGACGTGAAAAATGGAAATGGGCTGATCCAATTTCAACAGGGGTAGCTCAAGGTTCCAGGCCATGTCTTGAGCAAAAATTAAAGTGGCTGAATGGTGGATGACAAAAAAATTGGCGGCAAAATCAGAGGAAGAGAGGTGAATTGTAGAGTTTTTGGAGAAGTTTTGGCTGAAAGTCTGGAGTTTGCTTCCATCTTTTGGAAAAATAGAAGATCACGTGTGTAATATATACAATCTAATTTTGAAATTTCTTATTTTGACCGATATATAAGAAATTAAAGAGAAAAAAAAGAGTATGTTGAAGTTATTTGATGGGAAACTTTGGTATTATCAATTGGCAGCTATTTTTCAATTGACTAAGGTCAAGAAACCGCAAATTTTCGAAATTTCTTAGTACTGCACATGAGCCCTGTAACAGCCAAGTGGTCTCTCAAACAAATCAAATTGGAGGACCACAAACTAAACAACAAAGACTAAAGAGATCCCATCCCACTCTTCCATCCTCTTCTTTCTAGCCCCTTAGTCTTATCTTAGAGACCAACCTTGTTCTTTAGAATAGTCAATCGCAATCTCAGTCTCGCTCGCATTTTTATCATCGTTTTTAATCATTGATAAGCTAATTACTAATAATTGATAATTTTCAAAATCTTGTTCAACTAATAATAAATAATCAATATTAAAAAATAATGGGTCAAATATTTAGTGGCATGTTCAGTAAACTTTGGGGCCTTAATAAAGAAATTAGAATTCTAATTGTTGGTCTCGATGGTGCTGGTAAAACTACAATTTTATACCGATTACAACTTGGAGAAGTTGTTAAGACCAAACCAACTATTGGATTTAATGTTGAAACTTTAGCTTATAAGAATTTGAAATTAAATGTGTGGGATCTTGGTGGACAAACATCTATTCGACCTTATTGGAGATGTTATTATTTAAATACCGCTGCTGTGATATTTGTGGTAGACTCAACTGATAAAGATCGTATGGAAACTGCTTCTAAAGAATTACACGAAATGTTAAGAGAAGATGAATTGCAAGAGTCTGCTTTATTGGTATTTGCTAATAAACAAGATCAACCAGGAGCTATGACTGCTGCTGAAGTTTCAAAAAGTTTAAATTTAACCGATTTAAAAGATAGAAGTTGGAGTATTGTTGCTAGTAGTGCAATTAAAGGTGAAGGTTTGACAGAAGGTTTAGATTGGTTGATTGATGTTATTAAAGATGAACAACTTTCCTAAACAATTAATGTTTTCCCTCCCTTTGACAAAAATTCGTCAAAAATTTCTCAAAAAAAATCTTAAAATACAACAAAAAAGCACAATTTTACATTTATAATCTAAATAAACAAGTTTATGGGTTTTCTCTTTTTAACTTCCATTCATAACTAGCTCATTCTTTTTAATTATTAGAGTAATCATTACTATTATTATTATTCTTATATTATTTTTACTAATCCATTTAAATTTTTTTTTTCAAATGTTGCCTTTTGTTTTTTTCTTTTTTTTTTAGTTGAGAAATGATAGTAACATTTGTTTAATATCTAATACAGTTGGTTATTACACCTAAAAAACAATATTTTTGTAAACTTTTATATAATCTTAACCCCCGCAACTGCTCCATTTTCATCTTTTAGAACTTGAGCTCTGTTTTGATCAACTAAAGATTGGATTGCTTTATTCATTAAAAAAGGATGTAGACCAAAAAATTCTTGACCGGTAACCAACTCTCCACAAGTTAATTCATAAAAAGTCAAAATATCTCCAGAAACTCCTGAACTTTCAACAAAATCAAGAATTAATTGACCCCAATCTTCAGGAGTTTTCCAATAAACCACAATATGATTCTTTGATGATGATTTTTTTTGGAAACTATTCAAAATATCAACATTATACCATGAGGCTTGATTTTTCTTAACCATATATTCAAAAATTTCTTGAATAAATTCAATTTTTAAATGACGATTTATTGTTTTATTATAAAAAATTGAATTCTTATCATCTTCTCCATTATCATCTAAAGGTTCTGGAGTAGTATCTGTTGAGGTTTCTGAAGAAGTAATGGCTCCTTGAGAAATAGCTCTACCACTATTATGAATAATCCATATTTTATTCTGCTTGCAGTATCTCCTGATCAATTCTGACCAATTTCGTAGCTGTGATTCATGAGCTCTTTGATTTGGTTGTTTGGTAAAAAACGGAGGAAAGTTATAAATTGCCGGAAATTTGAACAGACTTGTGATAACTGACATTTCTATTTGATCAAATTGAATTAAAAAGGTTGTAAAAATGCTTCTTTAATTCATTTGATGTTGTTATTCTTTTTCGATAGTGTGCGCACGCTGCGTAACCACAACTTGCGATTTTTTGTTAGTGGCAAAACTCTTTCAAAGAAACAGCCAAAGATTTAAACCAACCATTCAGATTGGATCTTTAGCAATGAGTAACACAATCGCCTCAGAATACGGGCAAACAGATAACTCTGTGCCCATTGAACATAAATTCAATCCTTATTCCGGTATGTCTTTGCCTATATTTTGATTAATTCAAATTTGTTTGTTAACTAACAATTTATAGATAATGGTGGTACCATCCTTGGAATTGCGGGTGAAGATTTTGCAGTTTTAGCAGGGGATACTCGTCATACCAGTGGATATTCTATTAACTCACGTTTCCAACCAAAAGTTATTGATTTGGGAGATAATTTAGTTATGAGTGCCAATGGATTTTCAGCCGATGGTGAAGCTTTAATTAGTAATTTCAAACAGCAATTAGTTTGGTATCATTTCAATAATCAAAATAAAAAACTTCAAGTGTCAAGTGCTGCTAGATTAATTCAACATTTGTTATATGGTAAAAGATTTTTCCCATATTACGTTCATACAATGATTGCTGGACTCGATGAAGAAGGTAAAGGAGCAATTTATTCATTTGATCCAGTTGGAAGTTACGAAAGAGAACAATGTCGTGCTGGTGGAGCAGCTGCTAGTTTGATCATGCCATTTTTAGATAATCAAGTTAATTTCAAAAATCAAACAGATCCTGAAACTGGAATCGCTAGAGTTAAAACTTATTTATCTTTAGTTGAAGTTTTAAGATTGGTTAAGGATGCTTTTTCAAGTGCTACTGAAAGACATATTGAAGTTGGGGATGGTCTTCAAATAAAAATTATTACTAAGGATGGTGTTAGAGAAGAATTTTATCCATTAAAGAGAGATTAAATATTCTCATATGTTATGATTATTTATCAATAAATGTAAAGCTATGCAAATACTGTAAAAGAAAAAATTTGTTTACAAAGTTAAATCAATAAAAAATCATTCATTAGAAATTATTTTAAAAAATCAGAAAAATTATTATCGACTGGTTTCTTCAATATTATACATTTATTTGTTTCCTTAAGTACATCTGTTTAGTCATTTATACCGGTAATTTAACATTTAAAGCCTTAATAACTTTTTGATAATAAACATAAAAGAAATCAGAATAAATTAAAGTTTGTATAACTCCAGCAAAAACTGCAATTTTATCAAACTTACCTTCCTGAAAATATCTCCAAAGCCAATTTGGAATATATAAAGCTCTATAAGTACCTAAAGCAAAAATGTAATGAGCTGTCAAACTTTCTGCTTCACCGGTTAATTGTAACATATAAATTTGTGGGAAGATTGCCACACTTTCAAGCCAAAGACTAAAACTCCATAATACTTCAATTGGATGATATGAATAAGTGAAAATCAAAGCCATGATTGCTGATCCGGCAACAAGATATTCTGCTTTAAAGACATCTGATGTAGGTTGTTGAGTTGTAAGAACGTTAAATTTGGTGATCATGATATAAACAATATAAGAGGATGAACCAATGAAAAATATCTTCATTAAAGTGTTATAGAGAGAAACATAAACAAAGAAAAGATCCAAATATCTAGTTATAAAAACAATACAATATAGAACTTGAGTCTTAAAAGATAACCCAGCAATCGAATGAGTCTTTTGAATTCGCTGAAGAAGAATGAAAATACTAAGAAGATGCGTGAAATCCCCTAAGAATCTGAAGATATTCATTATGAATTGATTTTTATAATTGTTAGAGTTGTTTACAAACTATGTTCGATGATGAGTTTTGTTTCAAAAAATGAGCTGGCAAAAATTAGGTGATGGTCATGTGATTTTAGCTTCAAATACATATTTGATGCCTTGATATTGACAATTTTGAATTGATCCTATAAATTGGTTTTGTAATGTGAAACTGTATTGGGTTGTTTTGGATATTTGTCTGAATCCGTTTGATTTTGTCAGTTGTTTACAATTAAAGCTCTACAATTATTTTTGAGATTTTTCAACTTTAAACATAAAACTGACACAAAACCAAAATACAAGATTTATAAACCCATTTTTTGCCTCATATTTTTTGCAATAATTGAGTCATCTACTTTTATTTTAGTCCCGTTATTGATCCTTCATATGTTAGCAACATTCTTATTCACAATAAGAATATTCTGACCCGTGAGCGCTTTGCAGCCCACGCGCGACTTGAAAGTAAATAGTAAACAAAATAAGTAAACAATTACAATCAATTGCTTTTCGTACCAATAACAATGAGTATATCTGAATATGTGGAAACGAGTCGTGAATATAATAGTACCATAGAGGAGCTAATAGCTACTAGTGAAGTTTCAGAGTTAATAGAATCAACCCCTGAAGAAATTGAGTCACAATATGAAGAAATTAAATCAGGATTAGACAAAAGTGCATTTCTTCATAACTTAACTTTGGAAAATGAATATACTGAAGTTGACCAAATTTCGGCCATCTTGGAAAATATGATCATGACAGAAAGATCTGTAGTTGAATTAGAAAAAATTCAAGATCCGATTAAGATATCAATATTCAAAGATGAAGAAAAAAAAGAAAAGTCAACCATTGAAAAATTAATAGAGAAGAATAAATCATTAAGTGATAATATTTTAATGAACTTTAACTCGGACTCTCTGAAAAAAAATGGCGATAAACTTAATAATAATCGATTCAAAAGTTCTGATGAATCAAGAGAAGAAATTTTACAATTAAAATCACAAAATATACAATTATTAATTTCAGTCAAAGAAAAAACACAAAAACTACGAGAAATTCATTCTGAAAATCAAAAAATTTTACTAGAGAAGTCAAAATTTTTAAAATCAAAAGATGAACTAGACATTGAAATTGAAGATGAAAAGTTAGAACTAGAAAAAATGAAAGTTCGTACCTCAGTTTTACTGGAATTGATCACTGCTTTAGTTATAAGTCCGGGAATCAATTGGTCTGTTAATGATGAAATTAAAGATATTTTGATGTATTGTGGAGAAGATTATTTAAGTGAAGATAATGAACTGTTACAAAGTGATGTAGACTCATGATGTTTCTATTTATAAATAACTTTGTTTTTATTTTTCTTTATGTACAAATAATGTTTTTTTATGAAAAATGTGTAGTTTAACTAAGTGAGAAAACTCTTTTACTAACAACATCCCAATTCACAGCTTTCCAAACTTTTTCTAAATACTCACGTTTTCTGTTCACTCCATAATCAATATTATATGACATATCCCAAACACTAATGCCCAATAAAGGTAAATTATAATCTTGTTTTTTATCTTTGACATGTTTTCTATATTGGACTAATTTTGAATACTCGTTTAAAGTAATTGGAGAATTTAAAGAAAATGATTGGTTTCTATTGTAAAAATATGGAGTTCCATCGTTATTTAAAATTTTAATTTCCAATTTTTTATCAATAGTCTCCACAAGATAAATCCAACCGTTACCATTTAAATTATATGCGACTCTTAAAATTTCATTTTTTAAACTTTCAAGGTTTCCAAATGATTCATCAATTTTACTAGAAAGTTCCCTGCTAGGAACTGATGTGTTTTCTTCAGGATTTGTAAGAGTACTGAAAAAAAAATGATTATTATGAAGTTGAGAAGCATAATGAAAAATATTGGTGTAATTGGCTTGTTCACGAGTGATTACCACCAATTCGAAAGCAGTCTTGGTTTCTAAATCAGTTCCTGATGTAAGTAGTGATAATTGAGTTACAAGATATTTTTGATAATCTTTCCAAGCAGTACGATAACCTTCAGCACTATAAAGATTTGGGATTCCTGAAACCGACCAGGCAGCATCTTGTGAGAGACGAGGCACTGTATGAATCGAACGAAAACTTTTAGCTCTAAGAACAGATCTGAACATTATTCTTGATAAATCTTTTGCTCAAATCTTTAATAGACTGTGTCGAAATTTTTCATTGAGAAAAAAAAATTAAAATCTCCAAACCTTCTGCACGTGATCAATTTGGCCATCAAAATTTAAGTCTTTCTGAATTCCCCTACAAACTGGCACCATGAGAAATCTTACTAAAATAAAGAATGTTTTGCCCCAAAGTTAAACCGATTCTTCGAGGGTGTCTAACCCATTATCATATCCGTTATTACTCTCCTTTGCCTCGTCGTTCCAATCCCATAATAAGACGTCCTAGGCCAATACAAAGCAAACCATATGATATTTTACAAGACGATTATCAATCTTCTTGTAATATTCTTCCTCGTCCTCTGAACTCTACCGAAGCTGAATTGAAGTTATCAGATAATGCATATAGAATTCTCAGTGAACCATCCATTGCTATCCATAGGGAAAGAAATTTTACAAATGGAGCTTTATCAATGTATGTGGAACAACCGACTAATTATACTATTCTTAATGCTCGAGGAGAACTTATTGGTCGTATTCAAGAGCAAGGATCAACTATATTCAATCTTGCCATTGGTCAAGTCTTTGGGGTTCATAGGCCATATGAAGTTGCAGTTTTAGATCTTGAAGATAATGTGGTTCTTAGAATAAAAAGAAGTTTCAGTTTGATTAATTCGTATGTTAAAGTTCTGGTGCCAAACTATCCTTTTAATAAATATTATGATGACACTCCAAAATTTCTGATTTTGGGAGAATGTATGCAAAGTTTCCATGTTTGGAGAAGAAAATATGAATTATTTGATTACAATGAAAATAAAGATGAATATAAACAATTCGGAATGATCAATTCTGGTTTCATTGCTTATAAATTCAATATTTTAGATCAAGAAGAGAAAGTTTTATCCATGATCTATAGATATTTTGAAGGGATAGGAATTGAAGTTTTTGCAAGCTTTGGAACTTATATTATAAGATTTGATAAAAATCATATTCTAAACGATCCATATTTCCCAATAGATGGTCAATTAAGTAATGAAGAGTTGACTTTAAGTCAAAGAGCGGTGATATTGGCAAATGCAGTTAGTATAGATTTTGATTATTTTGCAAATCATGTTAGAACATGACATTATGATATGATTTAAACATCCAAATTAATAGTTTCAGTACCTAATTATTTACATATCAGGTCATTGTTATAATATATATCTTTTGTGTCTAAAAAGTCTAATAAAATATAAGCCGTCAAAAAATGCAATAAAAAGAAATGTGTAGACATCTAGTACGTTTAACTGAAAAAAGCCATCCACGGATAAATGAAAAGAAAAGAAAGAAAGAAAGGGAAATGTATGCCGTTAATTGATATAAGTTGATGATTATAAATCTTGATGATTATAAATCTTGATGATGAGCAACTTTATAATTTTCAACTAAACTTTGAAATCTGGAATTTTTATTTTCAATTTCTCCTAACATTTGTTTAAACTCAAAATAATTCAATGGTTCAGCATTTTTGTAAGTATCAGCTGGAATATCTCCAATAAAAGCTCTATCACCAAATCCTCCAATGAAGTAAACAGATTCAATTTCTAATTTAGCCCATTGACCCCTATGAGCAGCAATTGGGGAACCAGGAAGCCAAAACTTAGAATCAGGATGACGTTTGATAAATTTTGCTTCCAAAACAGCGTTTTGAATTGGATCTTCAATTTTGAAAATTTTGATTGATCCTTTAATACTGATTCTTGGAGATCCAGCAGTTGAAAAAGCGAGACCACCAGGATAATGTTCATCAACATGATCATTTGGTTGATGATCACCAGTTCTAATAGAGAATGAGACTTTGCCATCTTTAGAATTTTTAATATTACGAGCAACGGATGAAATATTCAACAAAATTAAAATTGGTTCACCAGTGTTATAACCATCAATGTAATATTCTGAATAAGCAACTGGATAACCTTCTTGATCAATGGTGGCGACATTACCAAGACTTTCACGTTCCACAAGAGTTCTAGCGATTCTAGCAGCTTCTGCAACGTTAGGAACCCCTAAAGCTTGATGATAATCAGCTTTTGATTTGATGGTAGTAGCTGAGGCGTGATTTGTAGTTTGGGCAACGGTAGCTGGAGCAGACATTGTTAAAGATAAAGCGGAAAGAAAGAAGAAAGTTAAAGACTGGAGTTTCATGTTAGAAAAAGAATGTACGACGCGAAAGGAAGAATTGAGGAATTGGGTCAAGTATTTATAGATCCAGGATGGCGATTTAGGAGATTTAAATGCAAATAGCGATGAATGAGATGAGCCAAAACAGGGTGCAGCTTCGGGGGTTTGGTTGGTTGGTGGGAGCTGCAGACCCCGGCAGCCCTCGTGAGATCCCCTGATATTCTAGATCTATTAACAAAATATGAACCTGATTTGGTAGATCCAGGTTTAAATTGAGCTTTTACTTAACATTTTCTCATGGTTCAATCTCGCTGTAAGCGTTTTGAACTTGAATTGTCTCCTAAGGATTATTTTAAATCCACACTCCGGCAAATGAAAATATGCATGTGGGTAGATTGTGCACCACAATTTTTGACTTCATTTTCAACATTTTTTTTCGTCAAGTTCTCGAGAAACAACTAATTTCTTTATAAGGTACTTTCTTATTTCCATCGAGCTGATGCGCAAAAATTTTGTGGGAATTTGTTCAATGTTCTCCTATATTTTCCAATCGACTTTACAGCAAAAGCTTTAAAGGCACCGACAGGAAAACTATACTGTATAAAAAATGATCTCTTGCCACTTGAAATAGACAATTTCTTCTTTCCTCTTTGATCATGATCTATAGAAAGTCATTCCGTTTAATTCGAAAGAATTCTTTTTGAAGATTTAGGATGCCAAAGTTTTCTTTTTTAAAAAGTTGTGCGCTGCTCGCTGCAACCTATGAACAACATATAGTTGATGAAGGATTGTTCGAATCAGTAAATAATCCTCAACAGATTTCTTGGTGCTCTGAAACAATCTGAAAATCCCGAATATAATCAACATCAACGTAAACTTTTAAAAATATTTTTCCGATGAATGAACTCGATCAATGAATTGACATCTGATTTCAATAAAATCACTACTACTGCTCATATTCTAAGTCAAATCAATAAGTTTATTAATACTATGTACCAATCACTATATTTACACCAACCAAATCAAACACTATATTATAATGTTTTCATTATTTTACAAAGACCAAAATTAAAAAAAGACGATAAACCCCACTCAATAATTAAAATTACTAGAATATGATTATTATAAGTTTTTGTTTCCGAATCAGTCTCTTGGAGGACTTCTATCTCGCTCTCTTGACTCTCTCGATCCTTCATCAAAATGTTCTCTTCTTCCATAATCCGAATCTCTTTCTCTTTCTCTATAACTGTCTCTATAATTATCTCTTGAACTTCTATAACCTCTTGGTGGTCTATCTCTATCTCTATAGTCATTTCTACTTCTATAACCATCTCTTTGACGTCTTGGAGATGGAGGATAATCATAACTTGAGCGTCTTGGAGGTGGATGATAACCAAATCTGTCTCTTTCTCTTCTTGGACCATATTGTTGACTTCTTGGAGGATGTGGGGTTGAACGGGCCAATTGAATACGTAAAGCTCCTTCAGGAATTACCGTTGAACTATTTTCGTCATTTGAACATTCTTCTTGCTCGGAATTATCATCTTTTCCACTGATATAGGTATCTTTCTTTCTTTTTTCAACTCTATATTCACCTGGAGTTGGGATATGACGATCTTCTTCTGATAAAATAACAGGGTTTTTTGTCATATCATCAAGAGCTTTTAAACAATCTTCACTAGAAGAATATTCAACAAATGCAAATGGTGGTCCATCTGGAGTTTTTGTTGGGGGAATATCAACTCTGATTAAATCTCCATACCTGGTAAGCAAATTGGTTAATAAATTGATCTTTTTTTAAGGAAAACAATAACTTTTGGAAGGCTATCATGAGGTCCTATGGTCGATTTGTTAATTCTTTCTTTTTTTTTAATGGAAACCAAATTGGATGGAAAGAAGCTCGGGAAAAGAAAATAAATGGTTGGAAAAATGCAATGGGATGCAAAATAATATAGCCGGAAGTATAAAGGAATAAGAGAATATGAATAACGAAGAAACTTTTTGGAGAGAGAGGGGAAATAGAAGTCACAACTGGGTAGGAAAAGTGCACTTGGGATTTGTGCTGGAATTTTCTAAAAAAGAGAAGTTTATGGTCTTTTTTTGATGGTCGAAATAAGGTATAATAAAAATAAGGAATAAAAATGATCAAATGAAAGAAAAAGAAAAGAATATAAAGAAAAGGAAAAAAAGGTAGCATATCCAATTGGTTAGTTGAAGGCAAACGTTGCCTCTTTTTCTTCCACTGCAAAATAGATCCTCTGAAAGCAGTGAGAAACTGGAGTGGTTGAATCTCAAAAAGACTTTTGGGATGCCAAACCTCAAAGACTTAGCAGTAGCATATCAAGCTCTGAAAGCAAATTCTGTTTGTTCCACAAATTCTTCTATGTTTTGAAAAATATCAAAACATTTTTTCCAAAGACGCCATAACTAAAAAATAAAAGGAAAGAATTAACAAGAAATAAAAAGGTGGTCCATCATGAAGCCATCAAAAGTAAAAAAAAAAGGAATTGATATACTTACTTATCAAAATAAGGAGCCAAGTCTCTAGCTTTGACAGTTCTAGCGAATCCTGGAGGAAAATGTTAGTCAAATATTCGTTGAATTGAGCAATTGGCGCTGTTCTTTCAAGTGCGCCACCCGCAAGCTTTGTGTTGACACTTACCTGTTACATAAAGTGTGTTTTTGTAACCCATGTTAATATTGTGTGTTATGAAAGTGAATTTTTTGTGGATGGTCTGACAAAACAAAGCCAACTGCCACATTTTTGTAGTAAAAAAAATTTTTGTGGCTCGTGTGTTTCACGTGGGTGGCTTTTTCTGGAGATTTCCAGTTTCTTCTAGATTCACCATAGAAAAGCATGGCAAAGAAGGGAAAGGAAAACAAACTAAAAAGCGTATTGCCATGTTTGTTAGGTCATCTTTGCTCAGAAAGCCTTCAGCACGTATTCGGATGCTCGGGGTGCTTTCACAGATCCGTCAGGCTCACTTCACTTCTAAACAGGTCAAGTTCAAATCGCCTGATCAAATTAAAGAGGAGCGTCTTCAGGAGAAGATGAAATCTGATAAATGGTATATCAGATGGGGTGCTTTTGCTCAAACCAAACAATTCAATTCAGGGATCACCAAGTTTTTGATTGTTGCTTATGTTGGGTTTTTAATTTATGGTGGGTTTCATTTCAAAGATTTATATTCTAGAGAAAAAGAATTAAATTTATTAAATAAGAAAAAGTTTGGAAGTGAAGATACCCAACCTGAAAAGTTAAATGAATATGAAAAATTGAGATTGAAAAAACTTACAGGGAAACTAAGAACCAGAGATCATGCAACCCTAGAGAAATATGAAGAACTTATAAAAGAAAAAGAAGATGCATTTTATGCTGATAATAAAAACCTTGGTCAAGAGTTTAAGTTAAATGTTCATGATTTTGATGATATAAAGTTGAATAATTTCAAAGAGAACTATCATAATAAATGCATTTTACCATCAAGAGATACTTCTGACTTTTATGATTCTAAAGCGACTGAATATGATGATGATATTAACTTTGAAGAAAAGTTAATTTTCTTAGGTAGAAGACGTAAATGGTTAGCCAAAAAAGCCTTTGGAGATGTTCTTGAAGTGGCTTGTGGTACTGGAAGAAATATCAAATATTTTGATCCAAGTAAAGTGGATAGTATCACTTATCTTGATCCATCCAGAAAAATGGTTGAAGAAACTCATAAAAAATTTAGAGAAAGATTTCCAAAATATCCAAAAGTTGCCTTCGTGGTAGGTAAAGCAGAAGAATTGGTTAAATTGGCCAGTGGTAACGAAGATGCACATGATAAAGATGTGAGTAATGATACAGGAATTGAAAATGTTCATTTAAATACTAGAGTTAAATATGATACAATCATTGAAAGTTTTGGTCTTTGTTCTCATGAGGATCCTGTTAAAGCTTTACAGAACTTTGGAAAATTATTGAAACCTGGAGGAAGAATCATTTTACTTGAACATGGTAGAGGAACCTATGATTTTGTTAATAAACATTTAGATAATCGTGCAGAAAAAAGATTGGATACTTGGGGCTGTCGTTGGAATTTAGATATTGGTGAGTTAATCGATGATTCCGGTTTAGAGATTGTTGAAGAATCAAGACATCAGTTTGGTACCTTATGGTGTATTGTTGCTAAAAGACCAGGAGAGATTAAACGTTATGATGAATTATCGCTTTTTGAAAAATACTTCACTTCTGTTACTCCAGAAGCAGCAGCAAACTGAAACATTACATGTACATAAATAATAGATCTATACTAATATATTAGTATTTAGTTGTATATTTACAGTTTAATCGATATTGATATGTAAGCTTTCTATAGATCTTCTTTGACCTTACTTAATCTATCTTTAGAGACTTTATTAAATCCACGGTAATCCATGATGAAAGTTCCTCTCCCTTTAGTTAAACTTCTTAATTTTGATAAATAACCAATCATTTCTTTTAATGGCGCAGTACCACTAATCACTTTAACCCCATTTCTTTCAGCGCCATTTAATTTTGAAGCACTCATAGTTGAATCTTCTGGTAAGTATTGCTTTTCTGCTTCTTTATCATAATTAACGTCATTTGATCCACCATCTGATTCGTCCCTGATATCTTCTAAATGCTCAATAGATAAGATTTCTGCTTTTCTAGTACTGGTTAAATCATGAGTAACTTTACCAGTATCTTCAGTATCGGTAAACACTTTAATGTTCATGATTGGTTCAAGAATTGCAAAATGTTTTTCAGAATCTAATGATCTCAAAGATTCATTGATGGTATCTCGAGTTAAAAAAAGTAAAGATTTTAAATCGGTCAGATTTTTAGGAAATCTCCATTTATTGATTTTGATCAAAACTGAATCTAATGGTAAACTTGCAATAGCCCCACCATTTTGTAAAGTACTAACACATGCGGAAACAATAGCTCCAAAAATCTGTGAATATGAAACAAGTAATGGCCATGGAACAAATTGTGTCATTTGATCAATATTTTTATTTTCATTCATTGGTTTTGCTAACTCAACTCCATTTTGATTAATAAACGTTCGGACGGAATTTGGAGCAGCAGAAAATGGAATATGAACAAAATTATTGTCATTTGGTAAAATAAACAATTCATCTTCTTTAGAGGTTTCAAAAAGGGGATGATCTCCAGCTTGTCCTTCAAATGGTTCAATCAGAAATTCAATTTCCAATCTATCATTTGGATCTTTTGAATTGCTTTCCACTGATTTATTAAGTAACTCTGTTGGTTTTAAAATGGTTTCTTTATAAGTGACCATAACTTTACTAATTTCACAATTAGTTTTCATATCATTAACAAGTCTATCTTTAACAATTTCTAAATGTAATTCACCCATCCCACTAATCAAGGTTTGACCTTCTTCATTTTCAAAAACTCTTAAACTAGGATCCTCTCTCAAAAGGATTTTTAAATTATCATCAAGAACTCTTTTATCTTTAAGTGCCTTTGGTTCTAAACTAGTGACAAAAATCGAAGGAGGAATAATAATAGGATTCAAAGAAATACCATTTTCCTTTTCTGAAAATGATCTTAAACCATCTTTTTTCACCATATGACAAACCATAGTGTCTCCAGTTTTAATTTCATTTAAATCATTTAGTTCTAAAGAACTTCCTGAACTATAACCCAAAGAGTCACTTTCATCATTATCAGATTTTGTTGAGGTATCAGTAGTACTAAGTAAAGAAACAGTCACCACGCCAATATTACCGCAGGTCAATTTATCAATTCTATGAGTTATATCACCATTGATTAAGAAAAGATTAGTTATTCTAAATTTTTTACCGGTTCTAGTATTTAAAACAGTTGAACCATTTTGAATTTTCCCAGAATAAACACGAACAAAAATATTTGGAACATTTCTATCATCCGTAATAACTTTGAAAGCTAATCCTAAACTAAGTCTTGGATTGTTATTTATAATCAAACCACTGGTGTTGTCAACTTTTTGCGCAATGTTTTCAATAGTTTCTTCATCAGTCTTTTTGCTTTTATTCTTCTTTTTTTTGTTAAAGCTGAATTTAGTAGTGATTTCTGGTCTAGCAGTTTCATTTGGGTTTGGTAAGTAGTCAACAACCGCATCTAACAATGGTTGAACTCCGATATTTTTAAAACTAGCCCCACAAAGAACTGGAGAAACATTATTATTTAAAGTAGCATTTCTTAAAGCTTTTTTGATGACTTTGGTACTAACTGCCAAATAATCTTCATCACTTTCAAGAAATTCATCTACCAAATCATCATCAAATTCACAAAGAGTTTCGATTGTTGCTTCGCGAGCTGCACATAGTTCATCATAACATTTAGGATACTCTAGTTGAGATTCTTTTTTTTCCAAATCCACCACTTTGATATTTGTTCCATATTCATCTTTACTAGGATCCCAAATTAAAAGTTTCCTAGTCAAAACATCCACAACTCCTCTAAAAATTGGTTCATTAGTAATTTGATCTTCAACAAAATATGGAATGTTAGTCAAAACAATTTTTGTTCTTAATTTGGCAATAATCTCTTTGCAAGTTCTACTAAACCCACTACCAACTCTATCCATTTTATTGATATAAATAATTGTAGGTAATTTCAAAGCTTTTGCTTGTTTCCAAACTTTTTCAGTTTGTGCTTCTACCCCAGCAACTGCATCAAGAATTGTTACTGCTCCATCTAAAACTCTTAAAGATCTTATAACTTCAAAAGTGAAATCAGCATGTCCTGGAGTATCAATGATGTTAATCTTGTGAGAATTCCAAGGAATTGTAACCGCAGCAGATTGAATAGTAATTCCTCTATCTCTTTCCGCTTGTAAATAATCTGTTATAGTATCTCCTTGATCCACGTCTCCAATTCTTTTGATAGACCCCGAAAAAAATAGCATTCTTTCCGTTGTGGTAGTCTTTCCAGCATCAATATGAGCAATGATACCAACATTACGAATCTTGGATAATGGCAAACTGTTCAAGGGAACTGCATTTTCGGTGGAAGAATAAAGACGAATCCCTAAACTTTTCCTTTGAAAAGTCTTCAAGGATATTTTTCGTGTAAAAAATTTGTTTACTTGAGAAAAGAAGCTCATATTTGATTAGAAAACCTGGTCTAATCACCTTGTAAGCGGTTCTTAACATTTAGTTAATATCAATTTTCATTTTGAAAAAAAAAATTATGAGCACTTGTGAACATCGCCAAATCATGGATCAAAACAAAACTTTACTAACTCATCTTTGACCTGTTAACTAATCATTATGAGTGCTATTTTACGATTGAACCTCAATGATATGAGTTTGGCTCAGTTAAGACAAGCTTATAATCATCTCAAACTTTTGCCACCCAATGTATCTTGCAATTTCAAAGAATTTAAAACCAATGTCAATTCAACCATTTTATTACAGATTGTGGACATTGAAAATATTACCAAATCAAAAATCAATCAAGCTAGTGATATTTTAGGAGAAATCAATCCTAATAATGTGAGCTCTGATCAGCTACGAAACAAAAATAAACAAAACAACGCTTCCAAAGAAAAAGTTGTTAGAGAGATTGATTCTAATGGTGATTTTTTAAGTGGCATTGTAACTTCAAATTATTATAAATTGACTTTAATGGACCACAAAGGGAATCTTATGTTTGCCATTGAACAAGAACAACTTCGATTCTTATCCAGTACTGATGGAGGAGCATTACCAATAACTTTAGGTTCAAAAATTATTGTAAATGCTGGGGCCAAAATTATTTTAAATGTGATTCTTCTCAAAAACGAAAACGCTTCTTTGGCTTATGGGACGGTAGGGAATCCTGTGGGAGTTGACGCTATGGTATTAAAGCAATTATATGAAAATTTAGATGAACTTAAAGATTAGTGGAATATGATTAAAGAAATGGTTTCTCAAAGAGTGATATATACCATGTAGTACACATTCACTTTGTTAAAATACATTATAAATAACAGTTATTTATAACTTCAATGAAGTACTTGTGATTAATTAAATTTGTCAAAAAAAAAGTGATCCCTGGCGGGATCGAACCGCCGATCTTAGCGTAACAGAATGAATTCTTATTAGCACCACGCCTTAACCAACTGGGCCAAGGGATCTTGTTATGAAAAAATAACCACCGAGAATTGGATATTACCACAAAACTTTATTCTTCAAAACATTTGCAAATCTCAGGGATGAGAAGCAATTTTTGCAATCCTTGTCCCTTATCTAGTGTGCAATATTATTTTTAGTTGTTTCAATTATGTAAGCGAAGTATTTTTGGCACAAAAAGAATTATTCAATTTTCAAAATAATGCAGCTATTATGAAAATAAGAAGATTGATATGAGAACTTGGTGAAATAAATAATCTCAAAAGAGTAACAAGAGCTCGTTGTTGCTGTAAAAGGTTTCTGAGGAGTGAAAAGTTTCATTTGGTAGTATACAAAATCAACAAACACTTAAAAATTGGTGTTTATCAATATAATTGCTTGCGATTCTGATAAAAAAGTTCTCAAACCTGTCTGATGACTAGTTTTAGTACCTCCAGAATGCAAATATATATAAATCTAAGTAGCTTTCACGTTTCCGTGAAAACTCCTTATAGATGATTAACGACTTACAGTGTCTTCAGAGACATTCAACCCACTTTACATCATCAAGCAACAAGGGTCAAACCATGATATTGCTGTTTGCGGATAGAGTTTTCTTAACTCATCTATAAATTAAATTGAAAGAAGACTGTTCAATAATAAAGGTTAACTCTTATTGATAATAATTGGTCATTAAGTCTGCTCTATTTTTATCCCGAGCACTAAACACTCATGTCTGGCAAAATCAAATCAAACTTAACTTTCAAAAAATTTAGTGCTCTAAGATGATAACTACAATTTACTTGGTATTGTGCAATCGAAAAAATATCAAAACAGAAAAATAAATAAGCTTTTTTTATCATATTTCGTTACTCAAAGCGTTTAGTTTCATATCTCTAAGTTATATAAGATAAATCTACAAATTTTTCACAGAAAAATAATGAGGTTGAGACAATTTATAAGAGACTCTGATCAACTATTTCAATTTACTCGTAACTTTTCCCACATCTCTTTTCATCAAGCTGATAAACACTTTTTTTTTTCTTTTGATTAATTTGAATCCTTCATGTTGATCAGCATTTTTCACAAAAAATTAATGTCAAAAGTACTATTTGAGTTTACTTAATTTTAACTTCTAATCGTAGTCTTGTTTTTTTAACATCATTTTCTTCGATAAGTAACTTACAAAACATCACAAAAAACTTATAGTTGTAATTCATAAATAACAAACTCGTGTAGGGCAGAAAAATCCATCGCTAATCTTTTATTACAGTTTCATTTTGATGTTATAAAGTTCTTATTTTGTAAGGTATTTAAAATTACTGTATACAGCTAAACAGTTTATGCTTTCCGTAAAAACCGATTTCGAGAATTCAAAACTTGCTGTTAAAGGAACTATCACTATACTATCAAAGAAAAAAAAAACTTATTTAAAAGACTTTTTGAATACCAATTGTTTGTGCTATGTTTGAAAAGACCCTACCAGGGGATTTCCCGATCAACTTGAAGGAACTTCTTCCTTTAGCTGAAGGCACCAAATTGGTCCTTTCGAAGAATCAACTTTCCTAAGATTATGTGGTGGAGCTAAAGGGGATAAAATGCTACTATATATCCCCTTGTGGAAGCTCCAGATTCCACGCTTTGGTACTTTACCAAGGCCTATCGATAAGTTTTTTGGATAAGAGCAATCTTGTTACAAGAACAAAGTTGTTAATTGTGTTTCTATTCAGTGAGTACAACTCTCACTCAAACTGTAAAAATTCTGTGAGTTGTTTCTCTCGTCTTTTGAAGATTTTTCTTTACCGTGCTAACCATTGGTAAAATTGAAGAAAAAAAAAGTATTTATATATATTGTTTTTCAATTTACAGTTAATCGTAAGACATAAAATTTGTAAGTAAATTACTATCAAAATAAAAATGATTTTCAAACTAATATGGTCTTTTCTTGATTTTATATTAATTCTTTAGTGAAGGAAGATTCTCTCCACCCATCGTGAAGCAGATAAAATTTATAATTCTTTACATCCATGTACTATATTTCTCCGTAAGTCAGCTATGAAAACACCAATTATTGAGCAGATTTAACCCTCAACCCCCTGGTTATCGAGAAAGAGAGTTTTCAATTTAAATCAGAGTTTTTTGGTTTTTTGGGTTCATGCGTATTGAACTGAAAACTTTACTGTTATTTACTCAAAGTGTCAATTTACCTTAAAATTATCTTACAATAAATCAAATAGTTTAATAGACCCGAAAAAAAAACCGTTATATTATAATTAATCCTAGCGATTCTATCACTATTCAATTTATTTATTAATTTTAGATAACAATGAGATCGATTATTTATTAAACGTGAAATGTTCATTATATAAATAAACCTCATTTATCAAACAAAAAAAGAAGTTAAGCAAAGTTGAATCAAGTTAGTAATTTAACTTAAGCAGAAGTAGCAACAGCTTTTTCTTCAGCTTTTTCAATTTCTTCAGCTTTCTCAGTCAAAATAACCTCAATGTGGGATGGAGAAGATTCATATTTGTTAATTCTACCATGAGCTCTGAAAGTTCTTCTTCTTTGTTTTGGAGCTTGGTTAACTTGAATATGAGAAATGTATAATTTAGAGGTATCTAAACCTTTGACCTAAAACACTTGTTAGTTTTCCGTGATCCGTGGAGATCTCAAACAATGTTTAAGATATACACGGGAAGTTATCAGTCAATAAGATCTTTCCAAGGATCGTTCACATTATTATAGTAGTACTAGGGAACAATGCAAAGTTGATAATCTAGCTATGTCATAAACATTATAGATATCATAATCAATTATCTCCATTTCAAAATGGGCTAATAGTAGAAACTATAACAACAACATTGAAAGTGATAAAAGAGTTTATTGAATTTTTCAAACAAGCACTCAAAATTGAAACTTCAAAAATATTGACATAAACTTCCCGCTTTGAAGTAACAACATAATATCAAATTAAATTAATATTAAATTGAAACCCATATAAAGGGTACTCAGATACATACATCAGCATTAGCTTCAGCATTTTTCAATAATTCTTGAACGAATTTAACAGATTTAGCTGGCCATCTAGCTTTGGTAACACCGAATTCTTTACCTTGAGCAGTTCTACCAATAGAAGAGTTAAATCTTCTGAATGGAATAGCTCTTTTGTGGTCAAGAACTTGTTCTAAGTATTGCTGAGCTCTTTGTAATTCCCAACCACTAATGGCTTGGGCGGTTTCTCTGGTGTTTTTGAAAGAAACTCTAAGGTAAGAGCCTTTAGCTTTAGCACTTCTAGCTGGGTCAGCTGAACTTGAACCGTATCTAGCCATTTTGAATTAATACTATTTGAATGGTGATTTTAACAAGATCGAAAGTGAAAAATATATTTTTTTATGTTTTTATGACTTATGCAGTATAAAATTGAAGAATAAGAAAAAAAAAGCATTTTTGTAATGGCGTGATATACACGTGACTTAAAACCCTATCATGCGCCCTATAAGTTGTGTCAAAAAAAATTGACATATAAACATTTTCTGCAGGCATCATCGAATAGTTTGATCATTTGGTAGTGTTATAGAGCAATTTACAGAGCAGAAGATTATTATATTAAGTTATTAAAGTAAAAAATTAAAGTAGTGGTATCAAAAGCCTCAAAATTATATTCAAAAGATAAATCAAATTATAAAACCAAATGTGCATTATTATTTAAGAATTTCATTTTAGCTGGTATAACATTATTCCAGTAGCCAGTTCAATCATTGAGTCTTCCAATAAAACATCAATTTCAAAACAAGTTGAGTCTTTGATACAATTAACCCCATTGATGAATAAAGGTAAACAATGCTTTGCAAACATAAATCGATCATTTTGATTTTCTAATCTATCATAAGCCCATAAAAATAAATATTTAAACTCATTCAAACTAATATCAAACTTTGAATAATTAGGAATTGATTTATTATTTGGTAAATCATATTGGCGCCCCATAAAGCTTCTCAACCAATCAATAAATACTTTATTGTTGAAATAATCTTCAGTAGCGGGACAAAATGGAGCAGGCGTTATGTGACCCGCATGATAAGCTTTTCTTTTAGATGAGCGTTTCAGCATTGAATAGAATACAAAGAAGATTTTGAAAGGGTCCCTTTCAAAAAGAACTTCTAAAAGAAGTATAGCCTCATGAAGAAAACAAACTTCTTCATGCATGAGATGCATGAGTTTTTGGCACAAAAACCAACAAAAAGTTTAAGAGATAGGCGGTTAAATACAAGAAACTTACTATAATCATTGAGTTTAGCAGATGTTGAAATGAACGTTTGAACGCGATTACCATATGTGCATACTTTGGAACTTTGCGAGTCTCAGTATCAAGACAGGCACATGTTACTTAATATAGAATCTATCACATTAACAAAGTCATCGACCACTTTTAATAAATAGTAAACCGAAGATGCCACAAAATTGTATTAATTCCGTTAAAATGTAATCTTCATAATGTTTATCGAAAATCTCTCTACTTACTTCAATAAACTAGTTAAATCCAAGCACCCTAGAAAACAATTTATTTTTTTATATGATGGAGATACAAATTTTGAAGAACCAACTCAACTTAAAACTTTACAAGATATCGCCACAAAAGTGGTTAATGATGAATGGACAATTTTTTTAAATTGGAATACTATCTTTAATTTAATTGTTCCAAGACTTCCTGCTAAAAAGTCAAAGGAAATAAAAATATCTATCCAAATTAATAAAACCATTATACCTTATCATGAAACTATCAATGATAAGAAAAAAGCTGAGCATTTTCAATCATATAATGAAGAGCCCAATTGTTCAATTTGTTTTGATAAGATTTTAAAAAATGAATTCATTAGAAAATTACCTTGCAAACATGTATTTCATGATGATTGTGTAATGTGTTGGTTATTTAGAGATTCAAACGCAATTTTAATGGATGAATTTTTAAATCTAACCATTTCCTCTTACTTAAATTCTTATACTTGTCCTTGTTGTCGACAAAATGTCTTTGATTGGTTTTTTTTCAAACATTATAAGCCAAGATTCATAAAGTATGTGGAAAGTAATATTTCCCTTGAAAATAGAAGAAGGATTCAATTAGAATGGGATGAGCAAGAAAACTCACTTGTATTTGATTGATTTACATTGATTATAGACTATTCACGCAAACGAATAATAACATTTGTTATATTGATAAAAAATGAACAAATAAAAAAGTTAACCCATAGTGAAATCATAGAATAGGTAAAAATACATTGGCTAAGCTGAGCAGGTCATTAATAGATTGTATAACTATCATTTTTTTAATCATTTTAATATAAAAAAAAAACAAAAACAAAAATGTATGCTTTTCAATTTTGGAGATAAAGTAAGGTTCAATATTCTGGTTGTTTAGGATTGTTATTAACTTGTCCTTGATTGTTATTTTCATAATGTCTATTAGTGTGGTACCCGCCTCTACCGCCTCTACCTCTACCTCTACCTCTTCCTCTACCTCTTCCTCTACCTCTACCATTGAATCTTTTAGTTTCTCCAAAAGTTTCCATATCATTATATCTAACTGGCAATTCATCAGATTTGTCATTAGAAGAAGAAATAGTATCAAAAAATGATGATTTTTTATTATAAAAATTTTCTGCTTGAGTTTCTTCAGCGATTTCATCTTTACTAAATTTAGCATTACTTGACGCAAAATCAAAATCAGAATTTGGAACTTCAATTCCACGGCCTTGTTGACGACGTGGTTTTGGTTTTGGAGCTTCACTTATATGTGCTCTGGTTTCTTCTGGTTTCTTTGATTCAGGTGCAGGTGCAGGTGCAGGTTTAGCAACTTCAGGTGCTTTTTTTTCTTGAAATGGAGCAGCAACAGGAGCAGCAACAGGAGCTGGAGCTGATTGTTGTTTTTGTTGTGGAGGTGATTGGACAGGCGCAACGTTGGGATTAGGAGCTGGTGGTTGACTACTAAATCCTTGTGGTCGCTGTTGTTGAGGTGGCAAGGCTTGTTGAGGTGGTGGTGGTGGATGTTGAGTATAACCTTGAGGAGAATAACCGTAATAACCTTGAGGAGGTATTTGTGGGGCTACTGGTTGGGGTTGAACTTGAGCTGGTGGCACATCTAACACAGACAAATCTTTAACATCTGAGCCTCTAAAGACGACATAATCATAGACGTCATTACTTGGGGGGATTTCTTGAGCAGGGTTTTCAGCTCTTCCTTCAGTACCAAAAGGTCTGACTTGTTTCAAAGCAACAGTGGCTTCTTCACCGTTGATATTATCTAATACACCAACATAACTGGCCTGGAGTTAGTAAAAAGATCTGAGAAAAAAAACAATAAAACAAATTGAGCACGTACCGAATCCCTTTGTTGGAGATCAAAGAGATGGTCTTACCAATGTATTGGGACATCTTGAGACTTTAGCAATTGACGAAGTTCTTTTTATTCTTCCAAGGCTTGTCTTTGCGGAGATTTTGTGATTTGAAGCTTGAGTGGAAGTTTCAAAAAAAAAGTCAACAGGGTGACCCCCGATGCAACCTTTCAATTCTAAATATTTTGACGATGTTTGAAGGAATTTGATTCAAAAACCTTTAAATTCAACCAAAAGAATATCATAATGACTTCAATTGTGCCGTTTCAGGCCACTGATCTTTTCTCTCTTAATCCTATAAATTTGGATGTATTTACAGAAAATTTCCCATTAACATTTTATTTTGAATATCTTTCCAAATGGCCCACTTTATTTTATAAATCAATTGAATCAACGTATAACATTCAATCTAATACTAATGATTTCACTTGTTCAGGTTACATGATGGGGAAAACGGAAGGGAAAAACATGGAATGGCACGCTCATATCACTGCTGTCACGGTGGATCCAACTTATAGAAGACTTAGACTCGCTCTGAAATTATGCTCACAACTAGAAGAATTAACAAAATCCGATCCATATAGTGTTTTTTTTGTGGATTTATTTGTTAAAGTCACTAACAAATTGGCAATTGTGCTATATGAAAAGTTGGGTTATTCAGTTTATCGACGAGTAGTTGGTTATTATGGTCTGAATTCATATCCTCTGATTAAAAATTTGAATGATAATGATGATGGTTACGATATGAGAAAATCAATGATTAGAGATAAAGACAAAAAAACTGTTAGAGAAAATGGTAGAGATTTTCATGTTTTACCTTCAGAAATTCAATTTTAAAATTAATTTTTCAAATAATTATACAACATGACTATAAATACAAATATACTATAATAAAATTTTGCATTCATCTTTAATTCAAAGTAAAATTAACAAATAAACTCTCATTAACAAATCAATGATTTTTATTCCATTCAACACAGTCATTAAATTTAACTAATTCCCCACCAAAAATGTCTAATGCACTACCAAAAGTTAAATCTACCACTCCATTACTTAAATCATTAACTTTCTGTAAATCTTCAACACTTTTTGCACCTCCAGCATAAACAATTGTATGATTTTTTAAGTTTGAATTTTCAAACCATTTACCTAATTGTTTGACTAAATTTTCATCAATTCCTTGACATAAACCCTCAACGTCTGCGGCATGAATTAAAAATTCTGAACAGTGGCTTGATAGGGAAACAAAAAGTTCTTCTGATAATTTTAAATCAGTTATTTGAGTCCATTTATTAATAGTAATAAACCAACCTGATTGATTTTTTTTGGTTTTACAACTTAAATCAATAACAATTCTATCTGATCCAATTGAGTCATTTAACTCTTTTAATCTTTCCCAGGAAAATTTACCCTCAGGAAATAACCAACTAGTTATAATAACCTTTGAAGCTCCATTTGCAATCCATTCCTTAGCATTTGATCCATTAATTCCCCCTCCAATTTGTAAATTATTAGGCCAAGCTTTTAAAGCTTCTTTTGCTGCTATTGTATTACTTTCAGAAGATCCCAACTTAATAACATGAGTACCAAACACTTCATTTTCTTTATATAAATTTGAAAAATATGATGAAGGTTTTAACGAAATAAAATTGGTGGTAACTGTATCAGTAGTTTCTTTATCTTTATCAGATGTCAAAGAGGCTCCCACAATCTGTTTGACTTTTCCATTATGAATGTCTATACATCCTTTGAATAATGTCATGATTTTATTTTATCAAATATTGAATCTTTTGGTTCTTTGAATGAGTCGAAAATCGAAGACTTTATGAACTTTGAAAGATCACATGCACACATTTTTTTCTCAATGACCCAATGCTTTGGCTCTTCTTAAAATTTTTTTCCATAATTTTACTGATGTAAACTACTGAAAGTTCAAAATTAAATAAATTATAAGTAATAAGAAACATGGGTAAAGAAGAAGATGAGGAATATTTGAAACAACTTGAGATCCAAAGGAAACATTTTGAAGCTCAATTTGGTAGTTTAGAAAGTATGGGATTTGAAGATAAATCAAAAACTATTGTTAACAATAGTAGTGATGATAGTGATGATGATAGTAATGATGATGGTAGTAAGGAATCAGAATCTTATGATGATGATTTCGCTGAAGTTGAAGAAGAAGAATTTCATGGATTTAGTGATAATTCAGGATCAGAGTCAGAAGAAAATGAATCAGTTCCAAAAGTGATAACATTTAAACATAATACAAAACTTAATCTACTTGAAGAAAACTCAAGGTTACTGAAACTCAACAGAAAAGGAAAAATCCCTTCATTACAAAGTATTGAAATTAAAGAAAAACTTAAACAAATTGAAGTTGAATCAGAGATTTTAAAATCTGGTGGATCAAAAGAAGATATGGAAAATTTACAAAATGATATTGAACTACAAAGATTACTATCAGAATCACATATTTTATCAACTAGTAAACCAACTTTTTCGGGAGCAGAAGTCACATTGAAAACCATCGATGAAGATCCTATTGGTAAAACAAGAGCCAAAACATTAAATCAAAGACTTCGAAGTATTTCAACTGGGGATAAAAAACTTGAAAAAATGCCCATGTCAATGAGAAAAGGAATGTTAAGAAAAGAAATTCATAGAGTTGAAAAGTTTGAAAAAGAAGCTAAAAATAGTGGAACAGTTTTATCAAAAGTTAAAAAATTTGAATTAAGAAATTTAAATCAAAATCGTCCAAATAAAATTGGAATTAAATCTGATTTAATTGGTAATTATAAAATTGGTAAAAAACAATTAAAAGATAAAAATTCTTTCAGAGAAAAAGGTTTACAATTTCAAAGTATTGGGAAAAGCACAAGAAATGGTCTTAAAATAAGTGAAAAAGCTGTTGCTTCAATGCTTGAGTCAGGCACAAAAAAGGGGAAAAAAAAAGGTAGAAGATGATTTATATTATATTATATTGAAATGATCATATATTAATGATTAATGATACAGGTTACTTTTAATAAAAGAAACGTTATTTAATTCTTGTAAATAATTAAGAAACAAGTTAGAAGAAGTAAATGCAAATAAAATAAAGTAATGAAAATATGCCTTTTTCAATTAATAAGAATACAAAATTTTATAAAAAGTAATTTGAATAAAACACCAGTGTTAAAATCAAACAGATTTTAATTTTTTTCTATCATTGAATATTTTAAAAAAGAACTATTTGGTTTTTTGGTCTAAAATTTCATCGTCTTCTTCATCAGTATCAGTATCAATATCTGACCAATCATCATCTTCATCATCATCTAAAATACCATCGGCTTCAGCAAGTTCATCTTCATCATCGCTATCAAAATAAGCATCATCAGCACCATTACTTTTAACTGCTTCACCTTTGGCTTGCGCTAATACACCAGCCACAGAGTCTTCTGATGGAGCAGGAATTTCATATATCTTTTCATCAACTACTTCACTAGGAGTTTTAACCACCATAACTAATGGAATATCAAAGTCACATCCAAAATAAGTATTACTTTTTAAAACTAATCTAAATTCATAATTCCCATCTTTTGGTGGAGCTGGTTGAGTTAGTGGAATTTTAATAGTCCCAACAATTAAATTTTTACCACCATCTTCTAAAGATTTTTTGAACTCTTCGGATGTTAGTTTAAGATTTGACAAATCGAGATTTGTAACAGTTGTCGGTTGTTCAACTAATCTACCGTCTTTTTGAATACTGAGTAATGATGACCAAGAAGTTTGAATTGATCTTGGTAAATATGGAGTAAAAGCAATTGGTAATTCTGGTTGAGATTTTGCAATTTTAAATGGATCTTTTAAAGTCTCAAAAGTTTCTTCTTCCAAATAATTTTCTTCAGAAGTAGACTTTTCATTAATAAGTCCATGATGTCTAGCAGACTTAACTAAAACTTTGACAACAATATGAGCAATAGAACCAGGAGGGATAACCTCTTCGCCAGGAACCACAAATTCTGCTTTGAGAACTTTTAAAATTGGAATTTTTGAAGCTACTTCAAGAGTTTCTTGTAACTTTTCATCATCTTTAATTCCTAAAACTTCTTTTTGTTTTTTACTATCAATTGTAAATAATTTGCCTAAAGTTTTGACTTCAGTTTGACTATTAATACTTTTGAAATTAACATTTGGTAATTGCAAAAGTTGATGTTTTCTAGTTCCCATTAATGGAGTAGCAGTGGAAATACATTGTAAAGCTTCAATACAAGCAATAGCAATTTCAGTATTACGAAAATAACAAGCAATATCTAATAAACCATTCAATAAAGTTGGAGCTTTTGAGACCACAAAAAGTTTTGCTTGCTCATTGGAAACTGGTAATCGATTTGTATAAGCAATAAATATTTTGATAATATCATCATTTGATAACTTAGGATAAGCTTCTTTGATTTCATAGGATTCACTAATCCATTTTAAAACCAGAATTGGAGTCATTGAAGTACTTGGTTTATAATTTAAAACTTGTTCAACAAACATGGTAGAGGTTTCAGTTCTAACATCTTTTTTAGTAAAAGATTTTGCATTATTCCACCAATATCTAACAATAAGTGGTAGCAAGATAGAAATTCCCACAACATAAATAATAACTAAATAAGTACCTTGACTTTCAATTAACCATTTTGGTAAAGCAATTCCTTGAGTAACTGCTTGTGGACCATCAGGATGACCATATTTAAGGAAATTTTCTTTTGTAGTAGCATCGGTTAAAGCTTTATAAGCCTTATTGATTTTGACAAAAGCATCTTCAGCTTTCAATTTTTCATCATCAGATAAATTTGTTGGAAGTTTATCTGGATGAAATTTAATTGATAATTTTCTATAAATTGATTTAACTTCTTTATCAGTTGCAGATGAAGCAATTCCTAAAATTTCAAAAGGATCGAAAATAGCCACTGTATTAACTAATTCTTTATGAGCCAAATAATGAGTTAAGTACGCTAATATTCCCCAACCAATCAATAAAAATAATGTTTTCAAGTTAAATATTTTTGAGGCAGTTGATTTACTTTTGAATTTTTGAATTTCTTTCTCATTAGAAGCAATAAAAGTAGATTCAATACTACCATTTGTATTTTGGGCTTTACCTTGAAATAAAGAAGCAATAGTGGTGATAGTACTAGGAATAACTAAAACACCAACTAAAGTGATGGCAAAATATGGCCAAGTCTCTGAATTTTCGTCGTAATTATATTTGGCGTTACTCATTTCTTTTCAGTAATCAAATATAATATAGCAATTAACAAAATTCTTTAAACTACCAAACGAATTGCCCCTTTGTTTTATAAGTTAGAAATAAGTGAAATAATAAAAAGACTACAAGAGGGTTTTGTTTCATTCATTTTTTTCAGATTTTTCGACCACGTAAAGATTATGCACGTGATTTTGGGTAGAATTTAATAAAAGTGTTCAATTGATTAGGGAAAAGGAATTGAAGAGTTTTACAACAATAATTGCTTTGATAGTTGTATCGGAAAACTTAATTAAATTTAATTGTTGATGAAAAAAAAGCTTTGAAACAAAAAAAGATCAGATCAAATGTGTTTGGCACTTTTTTTCAAGATGGTCGTTAGAAACAGCTATTGCTAATTTATTAGAAAAAGAATAGTAAAAACCGTTTTAAATGATATGAAAACACTTTATTTTCACAATTCATTTTGATGTAAAAAGTGATTTTTTTGTGATTTTCAAAATTTACTTTTTGTCCCAAAAAAAATGCAGCAAAACAAAAACAAAAAAATTGTAAACAAATTAGTAAGAGATCCTCAACAAATCAAAATATCTACAAGATGGCAAAAAAAAGTAAGAAGAAGGGAAGCAGTCCCAAAAAGCATTCTGCTAATGATACTACTATGGAAGTCACTGAGTCAGAAATCAATTTAGATGAGTCCAGAATTGAAGAACCTGAAGAAGAATCTGAATCAAAGGACAAAGTTACGCCACTTATTTATGTTAAACCTAATAAAAATGTTCAAAAACTTGATAATGTCAATGCTCAAGAAAGAAAAGCATCTGGGATTTATTCACAATTATCTCAAGATCAAATATCAGTTTTAAGAGATGCATTTTCGTTGATTGATGATGATAATGATGGAATTATTTCTGAAGAAGATTTAACTAAAGCTTATAAAATGATTAATAAAGATATTGATCAAAAACAAATGGATGAAATGTTTAACCTGGTACAAAGTCCATTAGCATTTGGTGGATTTCTTAGTAGTTTAGCAGGAAAATTGGGAGAGTTATCAAATAAAGATGAATTAACGGCTGCTTTTGAAGTATTTAATACAAACGATTCCAAATATAGTCATGAAAATGATGGAGATAAAAAAGATGAATTGAAATGTAATATGAATGAATTAAAAGAAAGTTTGTTATTAGCAGGAATGAAAGAAGAAGAAATCAATTTGGCAATGAAAAGTTTTATAAAAACTGAAATGAATGGCAATGATATTTTTTTAGCCGAAAGATTTATTAATACAGTTAGAGATGATTAGGTATACTTTGTTGTTGTTTTTTTCTGACAATTTTTGTGTTTGTTTTGGTTTAAAAAGTATCTGTGAATTTACTGATTTTTAATTGCTCTTTATTAGTAATATGATTTTTTAATTTGTGATAATTCATTGAATGTAGTGAACAAAGACGAATATGGAAAAATTCAAACGGCTGATTATGACTATTTTTTCTAGCCTATTGAACACAGTTATTTTCATTTTTTGGGCCTTTCGTTTCTCTACATGTTGATCTTATTCTTGCTTAATTTCAGCCCACTTTAGTTATAAGATATAAGAGGTATTCAGTCATTTGACTTCTCTGATTTAAATAATTTAGGCAACAATTAAGGTCTCTAAGTGTTTTAAATATGTATTTTTAGGTAAAAAAACTTGAGAAATTTTTAAGAAATGTTTTCAGTGTAATTTGAAGTTTTCACTCACTAATTTTCAGAATTTGCTCCGTAATGTTGATTAAGTTAACCAGTTGAAATGATTCCTAAGCAGTAGAGAGTATTTTAAACTCAATGATCGTTTGCCAGTGGTATAAAATCATTTCAATAAGGGGCCTTTTTTTTTTGAGGGAATAATTTCAGTACAAATTTGAGCTATAAATTAACGAGAAATCAATGCTAACGTTCTAAAATCACTTTGAACCAACTAATCATAATATACTAATGTATATAAACTAGAGGGACATTGTTACGACGTTAGACTTTCATTAGTTTATTTTGATATCAATAATAGCACTTTTGATCCCGTTGAGTTCAATTTAATACGAGATGCTTGAATATTTTGTTAATTAATTAGCGACTAAACAATTATTGCCAGAAGGTTTTCAAAATTAAGGAAGATTTTGAAACCTTCGATCAATTGATTAAATTCAGAATAAATTTAAGGAATGTAAATTTTATTTAAAAATATGCATTTATAAAATTTGAATTCAACTTAACTTATAAGACAAAGTTTCAATAATCATAACATTCCATGAATATAGAAAAAAAAACAAAGAAAAAAGAAATTGATTTATAACCCAATCAATTATAATCTGCTGATAAGAATCGCTATTTTTTGCAAAGATACTAGTAAGCTTTGGCGAGCTGTGTACTTTTCAAGGCTTTAATTAGTTTTGTATAATTAGATTCAATTAATTAATTAAATCGACGGAGCATAACTGAAAACTTCGTTAACAGCGACACTAAGAATATTAGGATTAATTTAATTTAGCTTCACAGACAAACTTCCTTAAGTAGATCAATAGTTTTTACCAAAAGAAGCAAGAAAACGGAGCACAGAATAGCTTCCCCAATTCAATGGACTGGAGTTTTCCGCTGTCACTGTTTCTTCTCCCCCATCACTTGTGTCTTTTTTGGGAACTAATAGGCCGGGAAAAGACATAGACATGCCAAACCAGGTTGTGAGATTTGATCCCTGCTATTTTCGAGTCCATTATTCCAACAGAATGATCCAGGAGCACTGGTGGCCGAGGAGAAGCGGTCCCTTTCAGTCATTGCATTGCTTTGCGGGAAGGCGCATGACTCGCTTAAACTAAACTGTCAACGGTCTACAGAATTTCACAGACCCAGTTTTTGCTGTTTGCTTTGTTGATGGAATTATAAATAGAAGAATTCCTTCAGTTCCTGTGAACTGTTCCTGCTTCGTCTTTTTTTTTAACTTCGAAAAGTATTTGCTGAGACTTATTGTTGCTATATATAAACCAACACCTATTCGTATTCAAATTCATACTCACTGCCGCTGTCATCATGGAATTTGTTTACTCACAACTTAGTCAAAGAGCCCTCGATTTTTTAGAGCAAAATAACTCTTATAGAGTCCTTATTTTGCTTGCGGGAGCCCCAGGAAGCGGGAAGTCTACGGTTGCTCAACATGTGGTTGACGAATTAAATAATCAATACCATTTTGCAAATAATAATTCAAAATCTCAATCATCCATTAAATCTACAAAATTTAATTCCAATATTGATAATTATATTACTTCTAATGTTTGCGATAAAATTGAATTATCTCACTCTTCAACAATTATTGAAGCTCAAGGTTTTGAAGATTGTGAAAATGAAGATTTCCCACCAAAAAAATATTATACTGAAAATGGTGAACTTATTATAAGTGGTCGTTCAAAAGATAATATGATTAAATTAAAAGTTCCTGATACTAAAGATCAAGGAGAATTTGCTCAAATTATTCCAATGGATGGATTTCATTTACCAAGAAAAACTTTATCTCAATTCAAAGATTCTAAAACTGCTTTTGATAGAAGAGGTTCTCCGTATACCTTTGATTCTTTGATGGTTTCTCAACTAGTTAAGATTATAAAAAGTACTTGTGATGTCATTATTACTGATGCTTGTGAAAATATTATCTATATTGATCAATATGACGATGATGATGGTGAAGACGAAGATGTTGAACTGATTATTTCTTGTTCAGATTCTTCAAAACAAAATCTGAGAACTTCAAGCGTTTCTGAAATTTTTGAAAATAATAATAATAATGTCACTCATCAAATTTCAATCTCTTCATTAAATTCAGGTTTTACTATGGAAAGTAATACAAATATCTGGAAACTTGAAAATGGTCGTCAAACTTTGATTCCTGATATTGCAATTCCGAATTTTAATCATTCTAATAAAGATCCAACTCCTGAAGGACTTATTATCAAATCATCAACAAAGGTTTTAATCATGGAAGGTTTGTATTTATTACTAAACCAAGGTCATTGGAAAGAAATTAGTTCAACAGAAGATTCAAAATATTTTGAAACTTGGAAGATTTCAATTGATGAAAACTTAGCTAGAGAAAGAGTTTCAAAAAGACATTTAGAATCAGGAATTGTTAATTCAATTGAAGAAGGAGTTAAAAGATACGATTTCAATGATTGTTTAAATGGAAGATTAGTTGAAAAAAAATCAATTGAAGCCAATATAGTTTTAATTGCTAAAAATGATTAATTTTTTTATCATTATTATTATTGTCTTTTCAATTAATTGTTTTCTTAAGTTTGGGTTGTTACCTTTATCTTTTTTTCTTTCTTACAAATTT